>JAAFCE010006156.1:3575960-3617880 GCA_013389805.1 Trigoniulus corallinus | reverse complement strand
CTCGTAATTCACACTTAAACACAACAGGAAAAAATTTAAAAAATATCAGCCGATATCCAAAAAAATATCGGCCGATAACCGATAATCTGCTCTTGGCCAATTATCGGCCGATACCGATACCGATTATCGGTGCATCCCTATCATCATTTGATCTCTTCATTGAAATTCTGGATATGGAATACTTAGAATACATGGCAAAAATGACAAATTTATATGCCAGCCAAAAGCTTTCAACCATCAACACAAATTCAGAGGAGTTGATCTGTTTATTTGGAATTCTCCTCTTTAGTGGATACCACTGTGTTCCTAAAGAACAACACTATTGGTCAACAGCTGAAGACTTGAGCAACAACATAATTCCAAAAATTATGCCCAGAAAGAGATTTCAAACTTTAAAATCTTATTTTCATGTTGTAGACAATCTCAATCTCAGTAACAGAAAAGCTGCTAAAATTGCCCCATTCTATGATCATCTTTCAACACAATTTAGAAAAATAGCAGGTGTTTTTACAAAAGAGCTTAGCATTGATGAATCTATGGTTCCTTTATTTGGACATCATAGTTGTAAAATGTTCATCAAAGGCAAGCCAATTCGTTTTGGATACAAGATCTGGATGATGTGCTCTACTGATGGATATCCCTTTGCAATGCAAATTTACACAGGAGCTGAGGCAAAGGTTCCAAAGAAAGACAAAATTCCACTAGGTTCCAGAGTTGTTCTTGAATTGATCTCAACTACAGAGGTACCAAGCAACCACTGCCTCTTTTTTGATAATTATTTTACATCCTATAAATTGATGTCCACCTTGAAAGAGAAAGGTTTTAGAGCAACTGGCACAGTTCATGAGAATTGCACAAGCCATTGTCCATTAGTTCCTTCAAAGGAATTATCAAAAAAAACCACGTGGAGAATTTGACTACAGAGGAGATGGCAAAGTAAACTGTGTCAAGTGGAATGACAATAGCATTGTCACTATCATGTCTAACTGGCTGGGGGTCTACCCATTGCAAAATGCCAAACGCTATTCTGCCAAAGAGAAGAAAAAAGTCATCATCAAGCAACCAAAACTAATTACAGCATACAATAAAGGCATGGGTGGTGTTGATATGCTGGATCGACTGTTAGGGTCATATAGACCAAAGCTACGATCAAAGAAATGGTGGTGGAACCTTTTTTCCAATGGCCTTAACATGGTAGTGGTTGCTGCTTGGAGACTGCATTGTCACTTAGTGGGTAAAAATGCTTTGACACAGAGTTTCATCATGAAATTGCAACTGTTGCAATGAAAGTTGGACTTGGTCAGTATCGCAAGCATCAGGGTGGACCAACAGCCCCAGTTCCAAAAGATATAGCAACATCACCAGAAGGGCACTTCCTGGAATCAACTAGTCAAGGGCAATGTTTATTTGCAAAAAAAAATACAAAAAAGTGGTGCAAATTTTGTGGCAAGCGATTGCATGAAAAATGTTTTCCAATTTTTCATACAAAATAAATTTATAAGTTGTTGTTAGATTATGCATTAAATATATTATGTTTTTTAATATGTTTTATATTTTATATTATCATTAAAATTGTGTTTATTGCAAATTTGTAAATATAAGAAAAATGATCCCTAAAGATGCCAACGTTCCATAAGTGGAACAAGCTATATCTCAGCAACCACTGGGTGTTCCATATCACAATTTTGCAGCTGACATATATGAATAAGTCCAACCAAAATAAACAAAATCCATGGCTGTTGTTAAAGTGCAACTATGTGTGGTATCTTAAAGGTTAATTAACTGGAAAATTGTAAGCATCTCAAATCCTCGAGAAATAAAACATGTGCATGCAAATAGGTTAAGAAAGGTGACAAAATTGAAAGCCGTTTCCTACCTGGAAAATTTTGAATAAATTGGGGAAGAGGTTGACTAACCATTATTATAATCCCCAGATAATTCTGCACAGAAGGGGAGGGAAGACCTCTGGGCAGAGGAATTAAATGAGGAGTTGATAGACGCTTGTGCAGGAAATCCTTATCATGCACAGGCACTGACTACAGTTCTGAAAATGAAGCCAGTTTTACACCAGACTCACAACCTGGGGAATTGACTCAGGTATCCATGGATAACCTCCAGGTTGTTCAAGGTCAGGAGGTTGCTAGGGAAAAAGAGCAAAGGAGCTACCTCAGATAAGAGGGAAATAAATAGAGAAAAGGAAAAAAGAAGTCTGAATAAAGAGAAAGAAAAAAGGGGAAACAACACCAATGAGGAGACCATTAGTACCAAAGAACATGAAAATGTAAGGGAGATGGAAGGAGTTAGGTTAGAAGAAACTAATATGGAATTAGAGACTATTCCAGAAAATATTCCACAGAAACCAAATGAACCCAGTGCAGAATCTGATTCCCCACCACAAACTGAAAAGGCAATCTTAGAGCAAATGGTCAAATTATTATCATTATTGGAAAAACAAAATGAAAAGGAATAACATTCCATTTTCTTTACAGGTTCCATAAAGCAGTTGCATTACCATTCATCATGGGAATTCTCAAGTTATTCACCACAATTAAGGGAGAAATAAGTGGGACAGAATATGACATATCTATTTGCAAATGGGAAACAACTGCTTTAGCCTGTCAAACATTTACCTCATTACAGCAAGTAAATTTTACCTTCCATTCAACTCACTGTTCCAAGGACAAAATGGACTGTTTAGACTGCATCATTACAAGAGACACAAAAATTTTGGGCCAAAAGGATAAAGTTATTGTAGAACCTAAACAATTTGTGGTTCAACAAGTTCTTTCTACTTCTGGCAAGGATTTTATGTTCGAATGCAAGGACCTAACGAAACAAGAAATGTGTACTTGCACAAAAACTAAACTATGTGCAGTTCATAGTTACTGTAAAATTATACAATGTAATAATCAAAGCCCATGTTTTTGTCAAGCTAAATCTGCTAATTCTATATTCAAAGCAAAATACAAAGGAAAAACAATAACGAAACCAGAAGTCATTACATATTCAATCTGTTATTACAAAAAAAACAGGACCCATAATACATCACTTACTCAGTATTCAAACACAAGGAATAACTTCTCACAATAAAGGTATTCAGTTCCATAAACCAATTATCACCTTTCATATGTCAGGTGCAGTAATTCTTAGAAAAGATGGAATAGATAGTTTTTAAATTGGTTAAAGAACAAAGTCAAATAGATATTTCAGATGAATTTCTACTTCATAAAGGAAAACTTGAAGTAGTTGTTATAGAAAAAGATGGGCAAATAACAGAAGCAACCTTTGAAATAGATACTGTCCCTTAATACATTGCATAATTTGTTTTGAAGCTGTATACTATATTCAATGTCTACCTGAAAAAATTCAGTACCTCATATATGGGATCTTAATCATTTTGTTAGGAATTTTCTTAATATTCCTTAAATCCATTTTTAAAGCTATTGCCTTCATAATTCAGTCATTAATCACGTCGATTTATAATAGGTACAGGGTAGGTAAGGGAACATTGAGATTGTCAATGGCCTTAGGTGTCCTAACAGGAGACTTTATCGGCAGACATCTGACCAATATACAGTTTTGGCCAAAATAATATGATTGAACTGTAAATGTGTCATTTCAAGGAAATATAACACAATTTTTCAATCAATTAAGATCCTAAAGTAATTTTACTTCATAAAGTAAAGCCTCAACAACAAGATGGACACAGTTACGAGGTTACATTTTTAGGTGGACAAAATAATAAGAGTGTATTCTGAACATTTGAAATATATTTAACAGAGTTCAAAGATCATTTGTAAAAATTATTTTCATGCAATATTTACAGTTCGTATTCAGTTCTGTGTAAAATGGGTAGGAGTAAACACTGTTCTGATGAAGAAAGGTGCCTCATTATTGAATTAATATGTCAAAATAAAACTTACAAAGAAATTTGTAAGACCATCAAACAATCCCCTTGTGTTGTGGCAAATGTTTTAAAGGGGCACAAGAAACCAAAGAAAAAAAAACATGAAACCATAAGACCCCCAAGAAAAACTAGTTTAAAACTTGACAGACGTGTCATTCGTGAATCCTTGAAAGATCCATTCACTATGTCCATGGCAATTAAAAATAGTTTGGGTCTTAATATCAGTGCAAGAATCGTTTGCAAGGTAATGGATTACATGGTCCTGTGGCAAGAAAAGTGCCATTGCTAAGTGCAAAGAATGTAAAAGACAGGTTTCAATTTGTAAACACTAATGCAAACTATCCTAACTGAAATAACATTCTCTATAGTGATGAAACTAAAATAAATCTATTTGGAAGTGATGGCAGAGTTTGTTACAAGGCCAAAAAATGGAGAAATTATTCCAAAGTTTACAATTAAAATGGTAAAACATGGTGGTGGTAACATCAAAATTTGGGGATGCTTCTCCTATTATGGCATTGGTCCAATACATTGGATAAAGGAATATATGAATAAGGAAATGTACCTTGATATTATGGAGAGTGTAATGATACATTGAGCTGATGACAATATGCCTTTACAATGGGTGTATCAACACAATAATGACCCGAAACACACAGCCAAAATAGTAACCAAGTGGTTCACCAGCAAAAATATTTCAAAACTACCATGGCCGTCTCAATCACTGGACTTAAATCCCATCGAACATTTGTGGAAGGTGTTAATGGTTTGAGTTGGGACTAAAAAAACATCCAACAAGCAATTACTTTGGGAAGCCATCAATCAGGCATGGTATTCGATCCCTGTTTCAATTTGTTAAAATTTAGTTAATTCCATGCCTAGATGTGCAGCTGTCATTAAATCAAAATGGCAGGCAACAAAATATTAGTTGCTGCTGTTAGTTTTGCTTAAGAATTTGTTTCTATTTCATTAAAAGTATAACTGTGCATTTACTCTTATTATTTTGTCCACCTACAAATGTCAAAGTTCTCTTATTTTCTCTGTAATTCTTGTTTGCTTCATTATTTGACCTCATAACTGTGTCCATTTTTTGTTAAGGCTTTACTTTATGAAGTAGAAATACTTTAGGATCCTAATTGATTGCAAAATTGTGTTATATTTCCTTGAAATGACACATTTACAGTTCACTCTTGTTATTTTGGCCACCACTGTATGTCAAAGAATAGAGGTAACGAACCAACAAATCCATCTTAATCACTCTTTAGCTATAGTGATATGTTTCCTTAGCCTGATTTCTATGTGTGAAGCAGCAGCCTATTGTAATTCCAACACTGTTGTTCAGTCTGAAGTAATGTCTTGCACAAGGAAGGCAAATGGCCAAGCTTGTGAAGTCACTACCCAAGCAAAACTTACCCTACAATATTTAATATATAGCTCCTGTCTGACAATTTTGGATAAAGAAGGTAATTATGTATTCATTGTCAAGATTACTTATGCCTCTTTACCTTGCCAATGGACAACTCACCTTCTGTATTATACTTTCCCTGTAACCATGCAAAAAGTTGCTGCACTAGCCTGCCCCCAGAACCAATATTGTGGCTGGGGAGATCATTGTTATTGAGGCTACATCTTTGATTTGATAACAGAAGAATTAAAAAGTTGGCCTGGAATAACAGACTGGATAGCTGGAGACTCTGGAAGTATTTGTTGGATTATAGATAGCCAATCTTGTTTATTTTTTCGTTGGTATCTGAAACCAAATTATGATAAGATTTATGCTGCAATGGCATTAGAGGGATATACCTGTAAACCCCAGATATTAGTTAGGATGATAGACACAAATAACACTATTTCCTCCCAATATGTAGAAGGGAGTATATTTTTTTGCTGACAACTTGGTAGAAATAACTATTGAAGGAAATTATGCACAGCCAATCAAAATGCAAGCACACACCTTGATCCAAGAACTTCAAAACCCACAACATGCTTTTCTTGATAAAGTTTGCCATGAAGGTAGACCTAAATATGGTGAGTAAGGTGATGTTCAAGCCACCTTCCCTTATTCAAGAGAGTTCATCTTTGATGAGAAGATGGTAGCATGTAAGTTTTATTAATCTCAGCTACAATGCACTCATATCAAAAGTTATTTGGAAACTTTAACTAATAAAGATGCCCGAATGTTACCAAGAGGTTATCACTTTCAGAAATTTAAATTGATCCTGCAGGAAACTTAATGTCTCTAGCATTAATAAGCAGCCCTCTAGTTGTGCATATTACCCTAAAGAATTTTGCATTTCAAGTTGTAACCTCTATGGTATGCCCCACAATAGTTCAAGTGAATGAAATCAAAGGATGTTTTTCATGTTTGACACCAGCTACACTATATCTATCAGCCTTAAGCACTTGTCAACCAGGTATTGCCCAAATAGATTTCTCAAATGTCAACTTTCATACACCTTCTTTTAACCCCCCCCCTTGGGGAAGAAAAGTTCTTAATAAGATTTAGAGCCAATACTAAATGCTATGATATAAATATATAAATATAAATATGCCACTTCTTGTGAAAAACTTAATTATTGTCTTTTCAATCCAGTTATTAACTTGAACCAACCGAATATTTCCACTCAATTAATGCAATTATTGTCTGTACCAGGAAATAATTTCTGGGATGTTTTCTTGAAACCATTTGGATCGTTTTTCAACCCTACGTGTTTGATCCTACACATACGCATCCTTTTGTAAAGCAAAAGAATTCTTAGGGGGAGGAATGTTAGATGGAGGTCCTTCCTTCTTAGAAAGGGCCTAGCAACAACTGGTTAGGGCCATAAACCACTCTAAAGGAAAAACAAAACACTTGAAATCTAACACTGAGCTGTTGCCCAAATTCCTAAAACGAGTTGAAAAACAAAACACCCAGAGCTAATGCTCCAATTATATTGTAGAGTTCAAAAATTAGTAGTACACTAATTTATTAATGGTTGGCATAGGCGATAGTTCCAGGCCAGACACCAGGCAAGGTGAAGCGGGCGAGTTCTAACTCCTCCAGCTTGCATTGCAAGCATCACAGCACAAAGAATTCGTTGATTCATGTCACTACGTCACACAGCATGCACTGGCTCATCTATTCCAGTGATGCTGTCAATATGTCGAACTACTTGAAGAAATGTATTTCACTAACATCACAACACACACTGGCTCATCTATTCCAGTGGTGTTGCTGAAGACACTTGACTAAAGTAGAGAAACACTACGTTCTTTGTTTGGGTGCTTGCCCACCATCAGACACAGCTTCATGCTGCAAAGCTTGGAGGAGAACTCCCTTTTCCCGCCTTTTCCCTTGCTTATATTCTACCCATCCCATTTCCTGCCTAAACTAGCTAAAGTAGACTGCACGCCACCAAGCGGGAGCGTCAGTCTACTAACTGGGTAGCTTGCCCAGTACGTGGCGCCATCTATCGGTACATAGGGAAAGTGCCCTCACAGTGTAGCTGTGCAGTGACGCCACCTGGCGGGGGCATCGGTGCTACATCGCAACCCTACAATATGAAAGAAATTAAAATTAAGAAACTTAAAAATAACCCTGAACAATTAACCCTTTTAAAAAATGACAAATGAGAATTTTAATAAAATTTTATTTGAAGACCAAAATCATGCCATTCTAGGGAACCAATAGAAACCCATCACCTGAGCAATCACTCCCCTTTATGCCAGGTTATAAATGTACCCTAAAAGGATTGAAAGGAAGCATTACTGAGAGTATAGCTCACAATTGAGTTAGCATTCTGAGAATTCAACTCACAGTTGAATAAAGTTAAATGCTCAGTTAGAGTTAAAAAGGTACAACTTAAAATTGGGAAAACTAAAATGCAACAAATGTGCTGAATATGGAAATATTTAAACAAATGTGCTGAATTCAGAAATATTTAAATAACTGTGCTGAAATTGGAAATATTTGAATAACTGTGCAGAAATTGGAAATATTTAAATAACTTTGCTGAACTGGGAAATAAATATCATTACTGTGTGGAATTTTGATGTATCTAGTGATTCATATTCATAAAGTCAATAAGCCCAAATGGATGTCAAAAGACAAAAAAAATGTAAGTGAAAAATTTATTTAATCCTTTCACTACCAGTGGCTCACATGTGGCCCATGATAGTTTGAAAAAATCCCAGTGTGTTACAGCCCAGTAACACCATTACTAAATGCCAGCACTTTCCTGATGCATTTGAAAGCAAGATGCCTGCACCCATACACGTGTATTTGTCAAGTATTCTCATGATTTTACTGGTTTTATCAAAATGTTGCAGGTAAGACAATTGTAAAGAGCATGAAAATTTTGTGAAATATTGATATTAAATTACTGATAAGATATAAATCATGTTTGGGAGAGTTCTAAGGATTTATTATAATGTGGGAAAAGTTGATGGGGCTTATCGTTTCCCAACAGTATTTTGCAATGCAAAATATGTGAGATAACTGTAACCCACTGGTACATTTCATCAAAAATATTTGGGACAAACCTAGCCCACTGATAAATTTTGTGTGTATGAAGGCGATAAATACCACATTGTCAATTTTATAATTAATCCTTCATTTGTTTTACAAACAAAAACAGATCAAATTCTGATGATGACAATGACAGCAGGGATTCCACATATCAATTTTCAGATGAAGCTTCATCACCAACTGATAATGACACTGAATGTGAAAAAGAATTGAATCCTAAAACCAGAGTTAACAGTAGAAGAACCTGATCAGTTTTTTGTACTACTGCAGAAGCAACCACAATACAGAGAAACACAGTTACTTTCTACACTTCACCAAAATGCAACTCCATTAGATTTCTTTTTTGAAATGCTGCCAAAAAGTTTTTTCATTTTCCTTGCACAGTGTACAAATGAGAGACTACAACTTTATGAAAAAGAAAAGCAAATATCAATTAAGAAAACTGATCCTGGGGAAATGATAATTTTAATTGGAATTCAATTAGTCATGGGTTACAACAAGCTACCAAATGTGAAATCTTACTGGATGGAAAGAAAATCATTGGGAAATAATTTTATTATTGAGGCAATGGCAAGAAATCACTTTGAATTACTCTCATCAACGTTATATGCTCAATATCCTATAAAACCTGATGATGCCTCAAAGCTCTATTACACTGAAGAAATAGTTAATTGCCTGAAATACACCTTTCCTAAAGCAAGATCAGAATCATATGTGCAATCAATAGATGAATCAATGGCAAAGTTCAAAGGCAGATCTAGCTTGAGGCAATATATGCCACTAAAACCAACAAAAAGGGGAATTAAAATTTGGCAAAAATGTGATTCACAAACAGGTTATGTTTATAATTTTAACGTTTATTGTGGAAGAAGTGAAAACAAGAGTGATATTCCCAAATTAACTCTTGGTGAATGGGTTGTAACTGAATTGACCAGAACAATTAGACAACCAGAGGTTATGCTGGCTTTTGATCATTTCTTCACCACAGTCCATCTAATGACAAGCATTGGATATCCAGCAGTGGGAACATTCATAAAAACTCGAAAAATTTTCCCAATCTTAGCAAAAAGCTTTGCTGTGGCGATGCACAATTTCAGAAGTCGTCAACTAAATTACTAGCCATGAAGTGGAAAGACAGGAAGGATGTATACGTGTTGAGCAACATGCATACTCCATCCATGTCAACAATTCGGTGAAAAGAAAGAGTTGGTACAAAAAAAAGGTGGGACGTGTCCAGATGCCATAGTTACCTATAATGCCATTATGGGAGGTGTTGACCTATCAGACCAACTTACAAAGATATGTGAATTGAACCACAAATTAAAACAATGGTGGAAAAAAGTTATATTCCGATTGATTGATATTTGCATTGTCAATGCTAAAATCCTTTATGCACAGCAAAGAAGAAGCATTACCAGTTTATTAGAATTTAAAATTCAAGTTGCTGAATCATTAGTAGCATATGGTAAGGAGAAAAGCAACCCAGGTCTACACAGAAATGAAAGACTTCAAACCAATGTACAGTAGAACTCCAATTATCCGAATCAATTGGGACCGGCCCCATTCAGATAATCAAAAATTTGGATAATTGGATTTTTTCTGAAAAAAGGGTCTAAATGGGAGAAAATGGGAGAAAAAACTTATTTTTAAATGAAAGAGCTTCTAATTAATTAAATGAAAAGACAACACTTGTACATATTAAGCGCACTTAAAAGGGCTGTACATTAGTACAGTATGTATGTGTACCATACTGTAAATGAAAGTCATTGCTTGCTGAACATCTCGGTCAAAGTAAGCTGTTTGACTGTCAGAATCCGTTTTCAGGCAGCCCAGTCACGCTTTGTTTTGAAAATCACAGTACATTTCCTCATAATTTTTTTTCTGAAATTCTGAAAGCGATTTGTATAATTGGCGATTCGGATAGTAGGAGTTAGGAAAATTGGAGTTCTACTGTATAATGTTGGAGAGCATCTTCAAATTAAAGGAACCTCACGACGAAGATGTGCAAGTTGCAGCCAAAATGGCATAGAAAGACGAACAAAAACATTGTGTAAAAGTTGCAAAATCCCATTATGTAAGAATTGTTTTGCTCCATATCATATGTAAAAAAAATCGATTTTATTTTAAAGAAACACCAATGGGACAGAGGTGTCCCAGCTCAAAATTTGCATACTGATAAAAATAAAAAATTTTTTATGTAACATCACTGACTTGCTTATATTTCATTCAGTCCTACAGTTTGAATTAAAAACTCAAAAAAAAAATAATTGGTAGCAAAGGGGTTAACATATTTAATATAAAGCCTCCTTTTAAAAAAATCTCCAAGAAAAGAGCATAAAGCAGGAAAAATTAGATCAACAGGACACAGAAAAAGTACTATCAATCCCACATTTGTGACGAATCTGCAGACGGACCTGAGAAACCCAGGTCTAGACGACAGTGGTTCATGGGCAACCAAGCCTTTAGACGACAGCTTACAGAGACTTTATTACCAGAGTTGCAAGACGAAGAATATTAGGAAGAAGAAAAACAAGCTTCAAACAGACAGTAGAAATGAAACATCTGAAACATAGGGTTCAAAATCTGATAATGATGCTGATTATGCCATTACTCTTCCTGATGTTTAAGTTTGTAAGATTCTCAGTTATTAAACATTTCCTAATGAGATTACTACTGTGATAATATCCACCATGTAATCTATTTGAAATTACAACTGTGAAATTTTATATTCATAAGGAGTTGTAATTCTTTTGGTTTCACCACTAGGTGGCATATGTGTGAGATTGTGGCTGTGTTGTGTTACGGCGATTTTGGCCACTTTTCTTGGATTATTCACAAGAAAAAACCCGCCTCTTATCAGGGCAATAAACCCATGGTTCTGGTTATCAGGTAGGGCTGTGCATGTGTGGGGTGCTTTTTAGGTGCAGAAAAGCTGCTGTTTGGTTGTGGCTGCTAAGCTTAACCTCGTGGCATTTTCCTGCTGATACTGTCTGTTGTAGCACAGCATGCCATCTGCTCACTCAGTTGGCACGTGGTGCTTGCAGTAGGGCATCAACAGTGAACAGCAGAAGCTTCTTATTAGAGATTTAAAAAAGGACTCATATTATTATTATAGTTGTTGTTGTTGTTGCTATTGTTGACCGTTTCCTTGTCACATACATGATGACGTCCCAAGGTTTGCATGTATGATGCAAGATTCAGGAGGAATCAAACCCACAGTGCAGGGGACCAAGACCCCAGTGCTGGTGAACGTTAGGGGTTTGCAAGTTAACCCCAGGCCACAGTCATCCATAGCTTCCAATGCCATGGGGGTTGGGACCTCAGACCCCATGGCAGATAGTGCACCGAGTGTCCTCTGTGGGGTAGGCTGGCATCCCCCATTACAAGCAGTGCCAACGTTCCTGCAGGTTTAGGATGCCCAGCTGAGGTGGCCCCAGTTGAAGCACGTTCTGATAGTATAGGGGCAAATCTCAGATTAGGAACATGGAATGTGGGGACCCTTACAGGCAAAACAGGGGAACTAGTCAATACCCTAAAGTGATGGAGGATTCAGGTAGCTTTCCTCCAAGTGTGACACACCTGTCATGTTTAGCTCTGGTGTTTCTTGGGTATCCTCTGATTTCTTTCTTGTGTGGCATCCTGCATTCCTTCAACACTTTTGCAAATTTCTTTGTATGTTTTGTGTTGACGTCTTAATTCAAGTATTACATCTCATTCTTCATCAGAACAATGATGACTGTCACCCATATTGCAGCAAACTGATTGACAATTTATATTTTCACATGAATAAACGATTATTGCCACTGATTACTTTTAAAATACCTTTCTAATTTGATGACTCTTATTATTTGGCCAACCTCCTATTGTGACGGTTATATATTCCACACGTCACTCTCGTGCAAGTCTCTATCACCTTCCAATTGCAAACATTCCTTCTGAAATAGTCTATAGTATGACATAAAAATGCTTTACACTCTTAAGTGTTTAACATTTGCATTTGATAAACTAAAATGTCCATATTTTCACTCTACTCTTATTATTTTGGCCACCACGTTAGGTAGTTTGGCCAGCTATGCCATATGGATCAGAGTGTTGAGCTGTGAGGAAGAGCAATCTCAGTATAATGTAAGTAGCCAAAATGTGAATGCTGCAGTATGTGAGTAGGATGTCAAGAGTTGAATTAAGAATGAGTATATTAGAATGAGTATATTAGAATGAGTATATTGGAATGAGTATTAAGAATGAGTATTGTCTCTATTGCCCAGTGTTCTGATTTATTTTTTGTGTGTAATTTATTTACGTTACATTAGATAAGATAATCCTGTGCCAGAGTCGATTATATAGTTACTTTAACCCTTAACTACTATTGTGGGGTCAATTATGACCCCAGCTAATACATTTTTTTTAAATTTCTCATAATCTACAACTCAAGGATTTTTTATATTTTGTCTGTTCTTTCTCTGCACCATAATAATTAATATGCAACCAAGATCTGTCGAGTTTTATGATCAGTTCCTAGAAAAGTTTTATATTGGGGTCATTTTTGACCCCTCCATAGTAGTTACGTTAGCTTTTTTGTACACACACCCCTCTACTATTATTATGGTTTGGTCTTTGATTTTCTCTTGCAAATTAAGTATTTCTAATTGCTAGTAAGGGCTTGAAGGTTAAATGAACTCCCTTATTAGGTTCAAAGGTCCATACTATTTATTTGGCAACCAAGACAATTGTATTCACTCTGCTTCATGCAAAACTTGAAATACAGTATATTGGTGTAGTGCAAGACATCATAGTAATTGTTAGCTGATGTACTTATTCACACAACATGTCTTCTAGTGGTTTTTTAGTAAATGGATGTCAATATAGTGATGTGTATGAATATTTGGGAGATTGTGATGGACATGATAGTGAAGAACATGTCAGTTATGAAGAAGAATTATGTGATATAACTATTGATAGTGACTATAGTGACAAGGAAGAAGAAAGTGACCATATTACAGATTCTGATATTGAGGCTGATGAAGATGAACCTCATAATGTTGAAGCTGGAAATGGAGATCAACCAGGAAAATCAGATGTTCCAAAGTATTATTATGGCAAGAATAGGTTCAAGTGGTCATCCAAACCACCTGCTACCTCCAGAACCCATAGAACTAATAGATGCATGGGATTATCTAATTACAGAGGACATTTTGAACACTACAATGCAGCACAGCAATGAAAAAATTAAAGAGGTGAGGGGTAATTACACTTCATCTCCAACTTTTATTGGTGATCTGACACAAATTGAATTGAAAGCTTTCATGGGATTGCTGTGTCTCACATCAATCTTCAAATCCCACAATGAAGATGTTAATGAATTATTTGCCAATGATGAACTAGGGCGTCCTGTGTTCAGGACAATCATGTGTAAGGAGCTGTTTCTTCTTTTATTATCAACATTGAGGTTTGATGACTCAAAGACACGGAAGGATGGGATGGCTACAGGAGACAGACTAGCACCCATCTCTAAAGTTTTCACAACTTTCATAACTAACTGTCAACAAAACTATACACCATTTGAATATCTCACAGTTGATAAGATGCTCACAGGTTTTAGGGAAAGATGCCCTTTTTGTGTTTATTTGCATAGGAAACCAGCAAAATATGGCCTCAAAGTGATGTGTCTTTGTGATGCAAAGACACATTATCTACTGAATGCTTTTGTATACACTGGAAAGTGGTCTGGCCCTAATCCACACAAATTGTCTGTGCCAACAATCTCAGTGTTGTCCCTCATTAGCCCTATTGAAAATACAAATCGCAATGTGACAGGTGACAATTGGTTTAGTTCCATGGAACTAGTAAATGAATTGAAAAAGCGTAGCCTAACATATACTGGAACGTTGCGAAAAAATAAAAGGGATATACCACCAAAATTTCTTCCACAAAGGAAGCAACATGTAGGTGAATCTATTTTTGGATTTACACGCGATGTCCCATTGGTTTTCCCTTCCCTTTCAGGAATAATTCTGTTATTCTGATTTCCTCCATGCACCATGAAAAGTCACTATGTGCAGATGGGAAGCCAGAGATTGTCAGGGCATATAACCTCACCAAAGGTGGCGTTGATGCTCTTGACCAGAAGTGCAGTGCATATTGTTGTGGTAGAAGAACTCACAGATGGCCAATGGCCATTTTCTATGCAGCGTGAACCAGATGTCGCCAGCAGCAGTCGATTTTTCTCTTCTCCTCACAACCATCCGTGGTGAGGTTGAATGTATGCAAACAGCTATTTCATTAATCGCAGAGAAAGTCGCTTCTTTTCCTCAACCTTTGGAAACTAATTTTTTGTCACAGGAAAGCGTATTTAGTGATCTAAAATTTCATTGTGTTATTTTGAGATCTGCCATTGATAAGGTATGTGCCGTTTGTGATAAGGTTTCTCTTAATGATCGGTTATCTCTTTCACCACGTGGTGACCGCCATGCTAGCCTGCTAGACCATGATGTGGGATTGCCTCCCTCTGATACTTTGGTGACTACGTTTTTTCCAATTTTAACTGATCACATCTCTCAGTTAAGAAACGATGTTGTATCCAGTTTGGATAGGATTTCTGAAGCCATTATCTCTCGCAATGGGTCCTCCATTGCAGATTCTATCTCTCTCAGTGGTTCAACCAATCAAGGAGGTGATGTTGGTTTGTATGCTGATCCCCCTGCCGATTTAGCAGCCATTAGAATAACTACTCGCCGTAGGAAGCGATCTTCACAAGCCAGGAAAAAGTCTCCCACAATAAATTGTGACCAATCACCATCCGTACCAACGCTTCCCATTCCTGATATCAAGGACACCTGTACTTATGCTGAAGCTCTTTCAAAGAAAAGAGATTCTCAGCAGCCCGCTTCTGACAAGCCTTCTACTTCTGAACTTAACAAGCCTTCTGCTGAAGAAAAACCACGGAATACCCGATACCCTGCTATTCAGGGTTCCATTCCAACTCAAGGTATTCGTCTTGCTAATTATGTTCCGGACAAGACTGATAGAGTTGTTCTGACTAATGTTCCATCTGATGTGCCTTTACATGAACTTGTTCATACTCTTCACCGTATTGGGCAAGGAGGTTCTTGAGTGTGGGAGATGGTCTACAAAAGAGGGTCATCTCTCTCGTGCCATCTTTCTGCGAGTCTCTAAACTCCCAGGTCATGATATTCTGGAGTCTACCTTATGGCCTGAAGGTATATATGTGCGGCCCTTTCGAGGGCCAAATCCTCTTCTCCAAGACCCTTGGTGAAGATCTCCTTCTTCGTCTCCTTCTCCTCAATGACGCCATTTCTTTTCTATTGTTTCCCCTCCTTCTTATCCTTGTGCAACACCCATTCTGGCTCAAAATTACCGCTCTTTTAAATTTGTATTGTGCAATATACGTTCCCTTTTTCCTAAGCTCGCCCTTGTCAAGTCACTTATAGTGGATAAACGACCTGATTTGCTTATTTTTACTGAGACCTGGTTAAACTCAGCCATTTCGGACTCTCTCTTGACCTTTACCGGTTACAATCTTTTCCGCACAGACCGTCCAACCCGTGGTGGTGGCGTTGCTGCCTACGTAAACTCCAAATTCCGCATACTATCATATACTTCCTATACTTTACCACATACCCAGGCTCTGTCCGTGCTTTTTAAACTAGGCGATGATAGGTGTAACCTACTTGCCATTTACCATCCCCCTCATGTTGCTATTGATCCTATCTTATCCTTTGTCTCCAGCCACATTGATATTGGTTTGCCTACTGTTCTAGCTGGTGATTTTAATGTAAATTTTCTTCACCCCTCATCCTCTCTGTCTCAACTGCTTGACTTTACCAACGGGCTTTCCCTCACTCCCATTCTCTCCTCACCTACGAGGATTACTCACCACTCTTCCACTTTGTTGGATCAAATATTTCTTTCCCCCCATTTTCACAGCACCCACGTTTCCTGTTTTCATGACTTCCAATTGGATCATCTTATTATATCTCTAACTTGTGCTCTCTCAATTTGTTACTCCGAATCCATTCCGCAGAATATTTCCATAGCCCTCAACTACAAACTCCTGGATTTCCTTCAGTTTAACCATTTTATACATCAACTTGATTCTCCTTTCTTTTGGGGCAGCAATGACCCTATGTTCCTTTCTACCACTTTTGTGCGAACAGCTTGTTTGGCTTTAGCCATCTTATGTCCAAAAAAGAAAGCTTCTTCCAGTCCCTTTTTTAAGGGCTGGTTGAGCCCTTATCTAACTTTTCTTCGTAACTCCTGCTCCGCATCTCATCTCATATGGAAACACCACCCCAGTACCCAGACATATAGTACTTTTGCATCCCATCGCCGTTTGTTCAAACGTGCTATACGAAAAGCAAAAGCATCTATGATAGTTCCTTCCCTCTCTATCCGTGCTCTTTGGACCATTATTCGACGGTTTACCGAATCATCTATTAAAGTCGATCCAACCATTGCCTCTGCTGTGGTTACCCTCATGGCTAATCCTTTCTCTGACCCTTTACCTTCTGAGTTCCCTTATACTCCAAGCCTCATTATTCCTCAGTTCTCCCCACCCATCCTGCAACTCTCAACCCTCATGGTATACATTTCAAAATTAAAATCCTCTTTCTCCTCTGTCCCAGACGGGCTTCCGGCTACCATTGTAAAGTCTTTCGACAGTAGCAGCCTGTGCATTTTGCTTCATGTTCTCAATTCATGTATGGCAGGAGGTTACTTTCCCCCATTTTGGAAGCAGGCATTTATAGTTCCTGTTCACAAGAATGGGCCTGCTTCTGACCCTGTTAATTACCGTCCTATCGCAGTTTTGTCCCCTCTGTCACATATCTTGGAACGGTGGATCTACGATCTAGTGTATGCTGATCTACTTGCTAGCATCCCATCCACCCAGTTCAGCTCCAGACCAAAAATACCTGTTTCCTTTGTCACCCTCTCTATTCTCTCTACCATTTCCAATTCTCTTGCCAAGGGTGGTGGGTATTTATTAATACAGACCGACCTGGCAAAGGCATTTGATACGATCGATCACCTCAGACTTGTTGATCGCCTTAGTAATATTATTACCAATCCCTATCCCCTTAATCTCATTAAATCTTTCTTGCAGTCTCGTACTGCAAGAACTAGAACTCTTCCTTCTATAACAACACTTCATCGTGGCGTTCCACAGGGCTCAGTTTTGGGCCCCATCCTTTTCAATGTGGCCACAGCTGACCTCCCTTCCTTTTGTGCCGGGTGGCAGCTGTGGTCATTTGCCGATGATAATTATCTTGGACGTTCCCTTCAGCTGGACCAATTACATCACATCATTCCTCTTGTAGATCATCTTCTCGCAACCATTTCTTCATGGTATAACTCTTTAAATCTCCATCTTAACGTGGATAAAACGAATATGATCTTCTTTTCCAGACTAAATTCCTTCCATGAGAGCCTTGCTTCAATACCTTTTCGGACTTCCTCCTTCCGAATTTTAGGCATCCTTTTTGATCCTCAGCTCAAGTTTCTTCACTGCCGTGATGTCCTAATTTCTAAGTTGAATTCACTTAGTTATCTCTTTAGGCGTCTCAGATCTATGGTTCACACAACAAAACTTTTACTCCTCTTCCATGCTAAAGTTCTTCCACTAGTCTCTTTTACTGCCCCTTTTTTAGCTGGTTTAACAAAGACTCAACTTCGTCCCTTACACTTGTTATACAATACCATACTTCGCATCATTTTCCATCTTCCTCCATGGGTTACTCTTCATCCCAGATGGCTAAAGCATCGGCTTCTTCCTTTGCACACTTATCTCGTATATTGTCAACTCCAAGTTCTTGCCTCTGCTCTTAGGAGCAATTCTCATCCTTTGCATTATGTCTCAAATTTTTTCACTTCCCATGCATCTGCGCAACATACCTGGCGTTTTCTATTTGAGATCGTATTGCCTTATGGAGATTTTAGAGATACGCTCTATCCTATCCAGTCCTTCAAGCACTGGAATACTTTGCCTTTTAATATTCGTTCCACAGTTTTTTCATGTACTAATTATAGGTGTCTTACAACATGTTCCCATTTTAAAAAGGCTTTGTACAATTACTGCCTCCACAATCATTTTTCCTAAATGTACGTGCATATTTTATGGTTATATGACCTTATTCTGGTATCGTACTCCTTGAAATCTTTCAATTGCTCTTTATTATTTGTTGGGTATTTATAGTGTACTATTTTATGTACGTGTGAAATGAATAATAATAATAATAATAGAATAATAGACATATGTTTGGTCAACAGTTGTGTGTTGTGGACAACTGCTAACCCACACAAAAATATGTCTAGAAGATTATTTATCAGGAACATTGGGATGGCACTAATTCATGACTTTTTGGTATTGCAGACTGCAATTCCACAACTCCCTAGAGAACTAAAATTGAATTTAGCTGCACTTACTGAGACTCCAACAACTTCAACTCCAACAAAATCAAAAAGTGCAAAAGGTGCTTTTTATGTCCTCATTCAGAGGCTAAAAAGCATGGAACCACATGTGTGAAGTGTTCAAAAGTTGTTTGTGCAAAACATTCCACAATCAGAAGATTATGTGATGCATGTTCAAGATAATTGTGCAGCAGTTATTTGGGTATTTGAACTATTGTAACCCATGTTTGTAGCCATATTATATTCATATATACCAAAACTTGAATTAAAATATTGTTTCTCAAGCATCATTGTTAGATTTTTGTACATTGATAATAACAGCTAAATGACTATGATTTTTTAATGTTTGTAAGTTGTAAAATAGTAGTCTAGTAGATTTTGAAAATCATGCAGCCATATTTTATGTAAAAAAAAAAGCAAGTGGACCTATGCATAATACTCATCTTTTTCACAGCTCCTGAAATTTAATTTTTCTTTCATTCTCATCTCTGAAAAAAATTTTTTTACACCAGGCATCTTGGGTATATATATTATCATCCCAAAAATTATGAGAAAGAATTTCACAATATTACAGAAGTTTTACTCCTTTAAAATGTGGGGTCACATTTGACCCCACCATAGTAGATATGTTGGGAAAAATGTACCATAGTAGTTAAGGGTTAAAAGTCCTTTGCAACCACCTCCTCGTGGTCCCACTGGAAACGCACTCAGAGCATAAGTTAGAATTACGTACATTGAGGAGACTTACGGTCCCTCACGTAATCTCTGAATGCAGCTAACTGAGTGCTAGTTCAGGGGCCGCTAGAACCTTGGTTCTCTCGGATAGAAGGCGCTGACAGACGCCCAAGTTTACCCTGCGCTATTAAGCCATTCTCTTCTTAAATTTTATTTCAACCTGATTAGTACAGAACCATTGAGATTCGTTGGAGAGTCTTGAGCTGGGTTCTGGCTTGTTTTGGGTTGGCAAGAAATACCTTTTAGGCTTCTTGTCTTGGCCCTTACTTGTCGGGCTTATTTCTCGATCAGCCTTGAATTCTTTTTTGTTCCAAGCCGATTAGGCTTAATTTAAGTAGAAGTTAATTCGTTATTATAAAACTTACGTAGATATTTTAATACGTTTGAATGATGGCATCTGTCGGTATTAGGCCGATCTTTACCTACCCCATCTTGGATCATGTTTGATGCAATGTCTGTGAGTCCTTATTTACGGACCATGTATCATGGAAGTGCCATGCTGACACGTTGCATGGCAACCTCACCCCAATGTATAATTGCAGGAAATGTGGCAAGGCAGGAAATTCCGATCCATTTGATTTCCTGCCATTTCTCTAAATGCAAACTCATTCCCATGCAAACCGAAGCTAAAACCCCTCAGGCAAAACCTTTTCCCTGCTCCCTTTGCTCCCTTTCCTTTAACACTCAAACAGGCCTCTCACAACACATGAGGCACCGCCACTTAGAAACGTACAATAAACTAGCGGAAACCGAGCTCCCAAAGCAACGTTTCTGGACCTTCGAAGAGATTTCTCTAATGGCGGTCGAGGAGATACGCCTCGAGGGCAAGTCCCGAAAGGCTGTCAACTCGGCCATCCACGCCATTCTCCCTTCCTGATCAATTGATGCTATCGTCAAGAAGCGGCGGACGGCCGAGTATTGAAGCGCTCTCGAGGAGCTCAGAAAGGCCCCAGTTTTGGAATCCGACATGCAGCCATCCATGATCCCCGGACAGGCAGGAGACCTACCCCGCGGTTCGTCCATTAACCCACCAGCCCCCGCTTATGCTGAGGTGCAGGTAAACGAGGATCCTGAAAGCAGGATCCTCATGTACGTCTTGGAACGCGCAGAACACGTCAGTAATAGAGAGGCCATTCTTCTAGCACTCGCCGAAAAGGACGTTACTAAGCTGTCCGCCTATGTCTGTGACGCCCTGTGTCCGGTCGGAAAATGGAAGAGCAAACACTCTAAAGGACGGAAACGCTTCCCAAACCGGCACCATGACGGCAAACATCCTCATCACCCCAGTGCCCTGAATCCCCCTAGTTAAACTATGCCCCCCTGTGCTTCGAAACCCTTATGTGTTCTTGGTGACCCTGTTATCAGTGCTTCACACAAAAACTCTGGTGCTCCCCACCCCACACTTCACAATCCTCAATGTTGACCTCCCCATCAACCTGTCAATAAACCTAACTTCGACACAAACAACGCTTCGGACCCCCAGGGTGTCCCCCAACCTGGATCCCACAAACACAAATGACCACATTTCACTCGGCCACCTAAACAGTTCTCTGCAGCCTCTGCTGCCCATCGCCCCCAAGAACTATGCACTCTACCCATCGACAAACTGGCGATAGTGCTTCGACCCACCCCAACAAACCTAACCCTCCACGCCTATCCTCCCATGCTAAAAAACGGCAAGAATATTCTTGCCAGCAAGATCTCTTCCATAAAAACTGGAAGAATCTACTTCAATGTCTCCTCAAAGGCAGCGACGACAACAGCCTCGCCAACCCAAAACGTCGAAGACGTTCGCAACGTCTATGGCTCTCTACGAGAGCCCATCCCCTCCACACTATGATCCCTCCATACCCCCCATCATCCTGCCCGTTGACCCACACGCCACCATTGACCCTATCTCCACTGAAGAAATAACCACCCAACTGCAGAGGATGAAGGACGGCACCCCCAGTCCAGATGGGATGACCGTCACAGAGCTGCGAAGAGCCAATGTCAACCTGTTGGCAGTGCATCCCGCCATTTTGGCACTGGAACCGGACAGTGCTGACCCCCAAACCTCATTCTAATAGAATCCACGCAAAGAACTGGAGACCCCTGATGATCTCCAGCGTTCTTCTGCGTATCCTTCATGGCATCCTTGCCTCCCACCTCACGTGGGACTTCTCTTTTGATGGCTGGCAATGTGCCTTCTGCCCCCTTGATGGCGTTTCTTCCACTGTCATCACCATCATCAAAGAACAGTGGCGTCTCCGTCGCCCAGTATACGTAGTCAGCCTCTACATCACGAAGGCATTTGACACAGTCTCCCATCATTCTATCCGTCGCCGCCTATCCCACCTCGACATTCCACCCCTCCTATCCCGCTACCTCCTAGCAACCATTCAAAACAACAGGACCTCAATTCGGTGTGGACAAGACGTGATCCCCAACATCTGGATGCGTCACGGTGTGAAACAGGGTGACCCTCTCTCTCCATGGCTGTTTAACACAGTCATGGATGAGTTGCTTCTCACCCTGCCTAAGCACATCGGTGTCACCATCGAGGGGAGGCGTCTCAATGCTATGGCAAATGCAGACGACCTGCTGTTATTCCCAGAGTCCATCGCGGGCATGAGGTCTCTCCTCCACCACGTGGACAGCTTCATGTCCAAACGCGGCATGTGACTGAACGTGGAGAAATGCTGCAGCTTGTGCCTCAAGGTGGTCTCGCACCGAAAACGTACCATCTTCCTTACAACTTCACCTTTCAGACTCCATGGCCAACCCTTGAGACCCATTGGACTACGAGAGGATATGAGGTACCTCAGAGCCCAGATCGGTCCTCTCGGGTCTGTCCTTTCTGACCACAAATCCATAATGAAACCTGTAATCGCCATACACCATGCCTGCCTGAAGCCAAGGCAGAAGATAGAACTTCTCCGAACAGCCGTCCTCCTCGAACTCTGCAGGGTCCTCTCCCTGCAGCGTGTGTCCCACAACTACCTCAATAACCTGGACGCCATGATACGAAAGGAGGTGCGGGCCATCCTTTACCTTCCCCACTACACCCCCCTTCCCTTCTTATATAACAGATGCCAAGACGTCGGTTTTGGCCTTAAGAACCTTGCCACTCACGTCCCCCTCCAGGCTCTCCACTGCCTCAAGCGGATGGAGACAGACATCCTCCCATTTATCTAGAACCTAGCCTCCTCCCAAACCATCATCAATACTCAGCAACATTATCTCCAAGTGCTATCCCTGATCCCTGACGACCCCTGTGCAGTGCGGAACACTTCGGAGACAAATGGACCTCGCAGATGGTGGGACAAGGCACCAATCAACTAGCCAGATTCCCCATGTCCACCAAGTGGCTTTTGGCTGTGATTGCGTTCTCTGGCAGGGATTTCATCGACTTGACCAAGCTGCTCACACTCACCCTCCCCACTAAGGCATCCCGAGCCAACTCAGACCGCATGTGCCAGATTGGGTGCAGGGCTGAGGAGGCGCTTGGGCACATCAGTCAACGGTGTCTGGCTGCCCATTACCCTAGGGTGAAGAGGTATGACACCATTGTAGACATCCTTGTCAGGGAGTCCAAGAGGAAGGAGAACAACCTCGTCTTCAAGGAGCGTGTCTGCATACAACCGACGGACTACGAAAACCCAATTTCGTGGTCCATGATGCCGAAAAGAAGATCACCCACATGGTGGACGTGACGATACCTTGGGAGTCCCCGAAGCCTATGTCATATCACTCGCGTGCAAAGGTGTATTATGACACTCCAGCTGTTCATGAACAGTTATTGAAGATCATACCCGCGAGTGAGGAATTGAGGTTTTGGGGCTTCGCAATTTCGGGCGTGTGGGGGCTGGAGTCAGAAGAATTTTGTTATTCTTCAGGCCCTCAATGTGCCGAAGTCCGTCGCTGTTAACCTTGTCCATGCTGCCCTGCGAGGTACTCTACAGTGCTACAGATACTTCATGCGCTCATCCACAGATGCACACCGGCATGATTATCATGGTTTGGCTGAATGAGCGGCCTCATACCAGAAACCAGGTTAAGCTTCCCACCGAAGAAATTCTCCACTTTCCTTTTGAAATTTTAAATGTAATCGTGATTTCAATATTTGAATTTCTGTGTTATCTGTAATTCGCATTTGTAACTTTTGAATTCTCACCTTATTTTTCATGTAAATCATTAGATGCAAAGAGACAAAAAGCTGAATGTGTTTCGAATAATCATTTTAATAGCCTGGGGGTGGGGGACGACATGAATGAAATGAGGGAGAGTGGATGAGATAGTAAGGACACAATGCAAAGACAGAGGAGCTTGTGAGGTCCTCTACAGGAATGCAGGTGGTTGGACACTTCTAGCACACACTGATGTTGAAACAAGTGGGGTAGGCCAGCATCCCCCCACAGGCGACCCAGCCAATATTCTAGTGTGTTCCAGACGCCTGGCTGGGTGCCCCCAGTCAGAGCATGTTCAGTGGACCCACAGACCCGACCCTGCCAAAGGCAGGATAAGGGTACGATGGTGATGATGATTAAGAATCCATTAGTATCAATAAAACAAACAATTACAATAGGTCCACTGCTGATAGAATAGTCAATAGCAAATGCAAGCATCCCTCATCAGTTGCAGGGTTGAATCATACAGCAGTTGAAATATGCCTCCACTAAGGCATTGAGGGGGTGGGGGCATTTGCTGCATTGCTCCCCCTGGATCGGTACTTGATACTCATTCCTAACTACCAGCTCTCAAATATTGATCATTCATGATTCTACCTTTTCTAATATTGTTTTCTGGAGTCAAAGTATTCCAATATCATTGGCAATACTATGCAGTGAGGTGCAAGAATGAAAAGGTATGGACTTATTGCTGAACCTTGGTGTATCCCAACCTTCACTGGGAAGCCCACATACAATGACTGTCTGGGCTTACAGGTTTGTGCCTTTCATCTTCCTAAGGGTCCTGACTACTTCCTCCTCTGTTACCCTGCCCACCACCACAGAAGAAGTAGTTTTGCAAAAGCATTCATTTAACCCATTAACGGCCAATGTCCCATTTTTGGGACTATGATTTCAATTTAAATAAAACAGTTATTATTTATATTTTGTCATTTTTATTTTTAGGCAACGATAATTTAACATAATATTTAAGTATTCTGTAAATATATCACCAACATGTTGCATAATTATGACACTAGGAGGCAGTAAACTCAGAAGGTTGTAAAGTTTCTGACAGGAATTATTGCTGTTATGAGAAACGGTTAAATGTATTGTCAGTCATTGCTCAAGACACATCAAAGTATACAAACTAATCAAAATTTCTGCTCAGAATCTTTATTTAGTAAGTATAATATTGCTATTCATTTTGTGTCCCATTTTTGGGACATTGGCCACTTATTGGTATAATATTTTACCCAAACTAATTTATGTTAGAATATTGCCTGGAAGCATGTTTCGACAAACCTTATTGACAATTGCTAATGTAGAACATGAGATAGAAGATTTGGCTAATGAAGACAATATTGAAAATGTTGAGGTTGCAATTATTCCACCATCTGTAGATGAGGTAACAGATGAGGAAGATATGAATGAAGATGAAATTCCTGAAGCTCAAGATGTTGCAGGGCGGTTAGAGCTAATTGTTCATAAAAACAGTGATTCAGAAGAAATAATTTGCCATTCAAAATCGAATGTTGCAAAAAGACAAAAACTTGACTCTCTGTTGCTCCCTAAATGGAAAAAATGTGATCCTGTATATAAAAGTGAGATGCAGGTGTCATCACAAAACACATATGACAAAATTGAATGTATGCATGGTAAAAGCATCACAAATGTTTTTGAAGAATTTTTCACAGAAGAATTACTGAACCATATGGTTGATCAAACCATAATTTATTCCAGGCAGAAGAATAAAATGAATGAAATGAGAATATTTTTAGGAATTCTTCTCATCAGTGGATACCACAAACTTCCTCAGCAAAATATGTACTGGGAGCACTCTCCAGATGCTGGAGTGCCTTTTGTGTACAATGCTATGCCAAGGCAAAAATTTAAAGAAATTAAAAAATACCTTCATTTGAATAAGAATGCTATGATTGATAAAAATGATAACATGTTCAAATTGAGACCATATATTGATGGACTGAAAAAATTTTTTTGAAATTTGGTATCTTTAATTCACATTTAGCAATTGATGAAATGATGATAAGATACTATGGCATGCATTCAGCAAAAATGTACATGAAAGGCAAACCAATAAAATTTGGATATAAGGTTTGGTGTCTTTGCAGTGCTAATGGTTATCTTTATAATTTTCTCCCTTATCTTGGTAAGGAGAATGAGGCTGACAAAGGACCACTAGGGTTGAGGGTCATAGAAAATCTAACATCAGTGATTCCCAATACACAGGCAGCCAACCATGAAATATTTTTTGATAACTTTTTTACAAGCCTTGAAACACTATGTGCCTTAGGTAATCGAAATATCAAAGCTACTGGGACAATTAGGGAAAATCGAACCAAAAAATGTCCTCTTATGCCATCAAAAGTGATGCAGAAAACAATGGATAGAGGATTTATAGATCATAGATTTGATCATGCTAATAAGATTTTGATCACAAAGTGGCATGACAACACACCTGTTTCTGTTGCAACAAATTACAGCACCACATACCCAACAGGTAGTACTAACCACTATTCAAAAAAACATAGAAAACATATAACATTACAAATTCCTAAAGTGGTGTCAGAGTATAACAAATCAATGGGTGGTGTTGACATGCTAGATAAGCAGGTTTCACTATATAGAATTAGGATACGTGGAAAAAAATGGTGGTTTCCAATATTTACTCAATTTCTAGATATAGCTGTGGTAAATTCATGGAGAATATATAACACTGTAAATGAAGACAGCACTCTTTCCTTATTAGATGCTAGGAGAAAGCTTGTGCTAGCATATTTGACAAAGATAACACCTTCAAACTCCAGGCATCCCGGCCCCCAAAAAAGTAAACTGTTGGAAGGTTGAGTAAGTGAAGGTGTTAGGTATGATCTTGGCAACCACCTTGTTAAGCCCATAACAACGCAACGACGGTGTGCATATTGTGGAAAGAAGACAAAACGAATTTGCAGTCGATATGATGTTCCACTACATGATATATGTTTTGAAGTTTTTCACACAAAATAATAATGAAATGTCTAATTGCAAAAGGATATCATTAAATATTTGTTATGTGTAGACTCAAGCATTTGTAAAATCAGATATATTTTTTTATAATAAATTTACTTTTCTGCTATTATGAAAAATTTTAAGGAATGCAAAGCAATTCTTGGTTAGATGGCAATATTAGGAAATTTCCCTTAATAAACAACAATGTTTCAATCCCATCTCTGTTTTGTAAAATGGTAAATGATGTGTTGTTTAATGTGAGATTCAACTGCTAGTGTTTATGTACTGACACCTCTGTTTTCTCTGTATACTGTAAAACACCAATCGGGTGGCCAATGTCCCAAAAATGGGACACCAGTTTTGAAGCACACCCTCTATCAGGATTTTGATGAAACTCACCACAACTAAGTGTCTATGTCCATACAAGCATAAAACAAGTGCTATGAAGAAAAAATTTCAAATAGCTGAATTATGGCCTTTAATGGGTTAAAACCTTAAACCCCTGTAAGTGGAAAAGTTCATTATTCTCAACTGCACTCTTTGGGTGCATGGACTATATCTGCTAAACTTCACAAGTGCCTGAGGATTGTGGGTCAAAATTTTTCTCCGAAGAATTAAATCCATGAAAGGTTTAAAACGCAATCACGTTTCAATTTCCCCACATCCAATTGCCACCATGTTTCAAAATACATGTGGCATACGCATCCACAAAATGTTCCCATATCTTGTCACATACAAAGCCTGGTTCTGTGGCACACAACACCGATGCAAATCCACTTCAGCAGACAAAAAAGAAATAGTCGAACTCGGATATAAGAGACACTTTGGGAAATCCAAAATAGTCTCATATCCGAGATTGTCTTATATCCAGGCCACGTAAAAACGACCATATTTTGCAATATGGCTTTTCATTTCTAAGTACAATACTGTAATTCTCAATTTTAATGTTATGCTTCATAACATTTCAAAAAAGATTAAAAATCCAGATTTAGAAACTATACAGTATCATCATCATACCCTTATCCCACCTGTGGCAGGATTGGGTCTACAGGTTCACTGTACATGCTCTGACTGGGGGCACCCAGTGAAGCTGTGGGAGCGAGTCATAGGATGTCGCCTCAGAGACCAAACTAGTGTCCAGGGAAACCAATTTGGGTTTATGCCATGGAACCCATCTTTATTCTGTGACAGATGGTAGAAAAAAGAATAGAGCAGCAAACAAGGACCTTCATGCATTATTCATTGACCTGGAGAAGGCATATGATAGTGTCCCAAGAGAGATTGTAGGGAATGTTTTGAGAAAGAAAGGGGTTGATGAAGGCCACATTAGGATACTTCAGGATATGTACAATGGTTCCATCACTAGGGTGAGGACAGCATGGGGAAACACTGCTAGCTTCAACGTGCTGGTGGATGTGCATCAAGGGGTCAGCACTTAGCCCATACTTATTCACTCTAGTAATGGACGAGCTGCTGATGGGAATAGGGGAATAGCCCCCCCCCCCAGTGTCTGGTATTTGCAGATGATGTGGGGAGGCTGGAGGAGTCAAAAGAGGATGCACAAAAGGGCCTACAAAACATAGCGATGGAAGGAGGGGGCCTTAAGGTGAACATGAAGAAGTCTGAGTACCTAGCTTTCAATTTTAATGGTCATGGGCAAGGGGTTGCGATTCATGTGGGGGAGTGGGGATTCCAGTGGTGCAAGAGTTCCACTATCTTGGATCAGTTTTCCAGAGCAATGGGGAAATAGATTCTGATGTGACCCATAGGATTAATGCAGGATGGCTGAAGTGGAAACAGGCAAGTGGGGTCCTGTGTGACCCCTGAGTCCCAATAAAGTTAAAGGGCAAAGTTTACAAAACCGTTGTTAGGCCAGCTATGCTGTATGGATCAGAGTGTTGGGCAGTTAAGAAGAACCATGAAAAGCAACTGCAAGTGGCTGAGATGCGAATGCTATGCTACATGTGTGGGGTGTCAAGATCCGACAGAATTAGAAACGATTACATTAGAGGTAGCTTGGGGGTGGGAGATATTGCAGAGCAGATGAGAGAGAATAGGTTGAGGTGGTATGAGCATGTGATGAGGAGGGGTGATGAGGAGCTTACTAGGTCCATTGTGGGACTGAAGGTAATTGGAGGCACCAGAGGTAGAGGAAGACCAAAACGGAAGTGGGAGCTGGTGGTGCAAATGGACATGGAGGCCTGTGGGGTGGAAAGGGGACTTGGTGGGAGATAGGCGGGGGTGGAGGATTACAACCTGCAGATCCGACCCTGCCTCAGGCAGGAGAAGGGCGAGATGATGATGATGATGATGAATGTGCCGATTTTTGTGTATTAGTGGTACCCAGTTTTTCAAAGCAGTCACCTGTGTCAGAGAAGAAATGGTGTGTCCAATCCAATAAGCCACTCTAGGGATATGGCGGTGTATGGGGTGGACAGGGATCCAGTGGGGAAATTGATGGGAGTGAAGAGCTATAACCTGCACACCTGAACTGGCTACAGGTGGGACAAGGGTATGGTATTATGACGATGACTATATATTAAAAAAAATCATTTGAAGAAATCTGTGATTTTGCATTGAACCTGCTTCTTTAAAGCTTTGCTTTCCACCATATGCTCCACATCATAAAATGCCTGTGCAGGACGTCATCTGTCTGCCTTGCATGACATACACTGTTCAGCATGGATCAGTCAATCTCATTATTCTCTTATATCTGAGTGACAAATCAAAATTGTAATAATGTGCTCTCCCATATAGGCGAGTTTCTCTTTTATCCAAGTCTCTTATAACCATGTACATTAACACGTAAAACATAGGACATGCAGATGCTCTTTTATCCTAGTCTCTTATAAGTAAGTTGGACTGTAAACAGATGACATAGAACTCCACTTTTTGCAATTCTAGCCCAAAATTAGCCAATAAGTGGAGATGAGAGGTTTCAGTCTGCTTGAATTGGTTACTGTAAGAGGATGATGGGAACATAACAATTATTAGAACCCAAAAATGCTACGATCACCTCGATACTCTTGTCTCAGTTGTTGCAGGGTCTAGTCTTCGAGCTTTGCCCCTCAACTCCCTTCTATGTCAAGAGGTCCCAGCCCCCTGCACTTTCCAATATCTTGCATCTATGTAACGAGCCTAACAAGCTGTTTATTCCTTCTCGTCTACTTTCATTTCTTTTTCACAAGGTTCTCAACTCCTATTGACCACTAATATAAAGCAATCATTGATCCTTCTCCCGCCTATGACAGGGTGAGGTACTCATCTTGGTTTCTGTGGATGGCTACACAGGCGACCTGTTGGACGTTATTTTTATGCAGGCGACTGCCGACCTAATGTGTTTTTTTGTTGGTGCTTTAGGGTCCTTCAATTACAATGGCCATTTGAGTCCCATCTACTGCATATATCTAATGCAGTGTCTGCACAGACAATGCTGTTTTGACGATTTGGGTATAAGCAGTACATAATATTCCCAAGTGGTCACCCATGCCAGTACAGTCTGGGGTTGCGTTGCTTAAACCTCAGTTATTAGATGAGAACTGGTGTGACCGACACAATAGCCACTTGAGGCCCCAACACTTATTTACCATCAGCCTACAGTTCTTTTTGGGCATTCCATCGACGCCAGGAGGAACAGGCTCTTACACTCAAAACCCGTTCTACCACAAATGACTTGCAAACAACGTGCAAATGCCATCATACTCCAGACGGGAATACAGCTTCAGTCATCATCCAATGGAAGGCAAACTCTGGGTCTCTGTCTTGACCAACAGAAGTCAATCTCGTTCAATCCAGTTTAAACACTGGAATTGCTTAAGTAGTCAAGCACACTGCCTTCTGCATGGGCGACGAGGTGCAGTAGTGACAGGTGCACTAGGGGTCTCCCTCTCCCATAAGAAGCCACTAGCTTTGGGCCTTTTTTGTTTGTTTCCTTGGTATTTTTGGACCCCCTTCATTACTAAGAGCCCAGTCCACTGAATAGTTAAAGTGAAGAAACTGCACAGACACTACACTTATGCGACGAATATTGGGTATTAGCAGACTCAGGATTCCCAAACGGCCACCAATGTTACAACTACTGTACCTCGGTTGCGTTGCTTATCTTCATAGATCAGACGAGAACTGGTGTGTCCAACGCAATAAGCCACTCCCTGACCTACATCCACAAACAAATGAAGCCTTACTATTGATAATCAGAATACGGATAAAAACACAACAGTCACCAGAGATAAGGAGGAGTATCCAATGGCGAAAGCACCTGCCACATTTCGCCGACTAAACGCCAATGATTAAAACTGGCACCTAGTCACGTTGACAAATTTCAGAAACAAAGTGATCCACATTACAAATTTAGGACCAATTTCATTTTGTAAAAATATTATTGCATTTCACACTTATTCACAAATTAAGATTAAGCCACAGGATAAGCTGAGTGGAATATGCACTTGCACACTGTTTTAACACCAAGGAGAAAAAAATAAGTCTGCAAGCAAGTCTCTTTTACAGCTTATTAATGTCAAAATTATCATATTTTCACAATGGTGCATAAAAACAGCTGTTAAGGGCATATCATGCAATATAAATAATCGTTTACCTATAAGAAATCAGACACTCTACCACAATATTGACATATAGCATCATAATGTAATTTCACTATGTCTCTCTCTTGTAGAAGCTGCACCTTGGCAGTGTAGTTCCTCTTGTCTTTGTCTAATATCCTCCCCAATTGTCCTTTATAACTACCTCTCACTACCATTACTACATACGGTTCTTCTTTAGGAATTAACGTTTCCAGCCACTGTTCACAAATACCTTCCAAGATATGGCCGCTTTGCGTTCGACAAACACACACCGATTTATTGCAGACGTCTTCGATAATAACCTTTAAAGTAAATAATTTTTGATTACAAACCTAAAAACTTGCAGTATTACAAACCATTAGTCTGATAGGCTAACAATACCCTATCGGGTCGAGTCTACGTGTCCTGGCCTTCTTCTCTAGCCTACCTCCCTCCATGTCTCCATCAACTCCACACACTACTACATCCCTCCGTCGTATTTTGCTTGTTTTCTCTCGGTGTTTTAGTCATCAGAGCCCCGTCCACTACGTAGTTCTGATGCACAATCGGCACAGACACTACTCTGTTATGGCGATTTGGGTATTAGCAGCACCCAGTGTTCCCAAGCGGTCACCCATGTCGGTACTATCCGGAGTTGCACTGCTAACTTCAGTGAATGGTGTGTCCAAAACAACCACTTGGTCCCAGTCAGAGCAGACTCCACAAGAAAAGGGACAAATCTCAGATTAGGGACGTGGAGTGTGGATATCCTTAAGTCAATTAGGGGATTGCAGGTGGTTGGACCACAGCCAACGTGGCAGCAGATTGTAGGAAGGAATATGGTAGTGTTACGGATGGACAAGGACGTGGTGGAAGATAGGTGGGTAGGAGTGGTCTACAACCCGCAGCCCGGAGTATTTTTGTTTCGTTAGTGTTTTAGGGCCCTTCAACTACAAGGTCATTAGAATCCCCGTCTACTGCATAGTTATAGTGCAAAGACTGCACAGACACTACACTAATGCGATGATTATTGGGTATTAGCAGTACCCAGTTTTTCGAAGCGGCCACTTATTTTAGTACTATCTAAGGTTGCGTTGTTTAACTTCATTGATCACACGAGAACTGGTGTGTCCAACGCAATAAGCCGTTCCCCTACAACCCGCAGCCCCGACTTTGCCACAGTTTGGATAAGGGTATGTGTTGGTGATAATGTGTTAGCCTAATAGACAAATAGCTTTTCATCTAGTGTTAAATGGCAGATCTAAATTACCTTCGTATTATAATACTTTCCATTCTTGTAAGATTTGTCAATAAATCTTACGCGAAGCAGAGGTTGTACCCACGACTGCGTAGATCGTCTTGACGATTCTTGCTTCTCTACTTTTACCTTCTTAACATCCTTCTCGTCTTCACTAGACGCGTGGTCATGCTTCTTATCGCGTTTATGCGATGATGCATGGCGATTACTTGCCAATTCTTCGGCTTTTCGACTCTGACTTAACTCTTTATATTCATCATATTTCGCTTTATTGATTACCTTTGACTCTTTCTTGTATTCTTGCTTGCTTACAGCCACTACATACAACTCGTTGACAGTGACGGTTTGTGAATTTAACGTTAACGTTATCATAACTCTAGAATTGTCTACGTCCAAGCCTGCCACTTGACCATAGCAGGATTTATGAGGGCCATCTGTAATTCTGACAAAGGCACCTAGCTCTATACTGCCAACTTCCTCATCTTTCTTATTACCTTTAGCAACTGTGGTCTTCGTGCCTGCACCTAATCCCAAACCTTTAGGTCGTAGCACTGTCTCGATGGGCTTGATCACTTTCTTGTTGGTAGCACCTATTCCTTCGTTTGGTTTCCAGCCCATACCTTTTAACATTGCTAAACCATATTCTTCAATAGGAACCTGTTCGTAGTCGTCCAATGTTGATTCTTCAGCTCTCAAACTCACGTTCACTTTATCGTCCGTCTCAAATCCGTCTGGTATTTTATTTCGTATGAAAACAGGTATGACAAGATTGGAGTCATTTTCTTTCTCATTCAACTCTTTAAAAGTTTCTGTGTCTTTCAAAATCTCTTCGATTGCTTGTTTTTCTAAAGAAGTAGCTTGCAAATCCGATTTCACATTACTGCCACTGGCAATGCTAGGTAACCTCCAGTTATTCTTGACAATAAGTGGTATTACAAGTTCGGCTTTCGCGGATTTCGCTGCCGCGGTACTTACAATTTCATCCTCCGACACACTTAACACATAATCAGGAACACTTACTTGTTCCTTAGTTGATTCGTGTCTTAATTGTGAATCTTGAAGAGTTTTGGAGTGAACCTTCTTATTAAATGAAAACGACAACTTCGGCTTTTCTTCAACAGCGTCAGCCATGTTAACCCGATGGCATTACGTCACCTGTACGGAAGCCAAGAAATGTTCACAATGATGTCACAGTATATACAGTGGTACCCCGCTTAACGAACGCCTCGTATAACGAATGTTCCCTATAACGAACACCGCCAAAAAAGCGCGGGAGTATCGCATAACGAACTTGTTTCACCTAACGAACGCTTGTTCAATATACAAAGTGAACTAGGAACTGTATAGGACAGTGGTGGCGAACCTGCGACCCACCGTGCAATTTTAAGTGGCTCGAGTGTTAATGAGATGATGTTACAGGTGTAATAAAAATTGGATGATGTTCTCTATTCCCTCCTTTAATAAACTTTATTCACTATTAATAATAACTTATTTTTATTCATAAAATTGAATAGTGCTTGCATTTGACCCGTGGACAAATTCTTGGTTTTCTTTTGTGTTATTGTGACCCGTCTTCAAAAACGGTTCGCCACCACTGGTATAGGATGTCCAAGATTGTAGTAACTATAGAGATATTAATCCAATGAGTTATACCAATGTAATGTAATAGAATGTCGCCTCCAGGATAGAACTAGTGTCCGTGGAAATCAGTTTGGGCTCACGCTAGGCAGGCCCACAATGGAACGAATCTTCATTCTGAGGCAGATGATAGAAAAGTATAGAGCAGCTAAGAAGGTACGTTTAGGATATGTACTCGTATGATGGTTCCATTCCACAACCAGGGTAAGGACACCTTGGGGAAAATTCTGGGGGCTCCCCAGTGAAGTTTGGGGTGCACCAAGGTTCAGCACTCAAATCCATACCTTTTTATTCTGGTTATGGACGAGCTACTGACGGGAGTAGGAGAATGGACCCCTAAATGCATGGCATTTGCTGACGAGCACCGTTCAACTGCACACTGCAAGTAATTGACTGCCTTCTCATTGCAGGGTAATTCCTAGTTTTTGTGAAGTATGAACCCCCCAAAAATGGGTCCTAGAGTGTTTTCGCTCATTAACAATCAGCACTGCACTTTGTTTTTAACTTCTTAACAATTTTCACAATTTTTCGTGGCAACCCGGAACGAATTACACAATATAACATAGACAATAACCCAATTGACAATAACAATTTCCCATATCTATGGGAAATTGTGTTCCGCACAACGAACACCCCTTATAACGAACGTATCGCTGGAACGAATTACGTTCGTTAAGCGGGGTACCACTGTACAGTGAAACCTCTCTATGGGTACACCCCTCATATCGGTACAGATTTTTCAGGCACCGATTTTTCACTTATAGGGTTAATGCTATTACTACCCCTCTTAACGGTACACCTCTCTAATGGGTACACCCCTCTGTTGGTACACCTCATACATGTCACCACTTATCAGAAAACCACCTCCCTAATGGGTACACCCCTCCATTGGTACATCTAATACATGTCACCATTTTCAGAAAACCATCTCTGTAATGGCTACACCCCTCTATTGGTACACCTAATACATGTCACCATTTTCAGAAAACCCCCTCTGTAATGGGTACATCCTGCCTCGGTGACACAGTGGACAGGGTGCTTGGTAACTGCAGCAATGGTTCTAGGTTCGATACTGGACCAAGGCGGGTTGCCTTCTTTTCTGCAAGAGAGATGCCCCGAGTGCACCTTCCTTTGGATTAGAAGTAAAACCATAGTCCCATGTGGCGTTCAATGGCATTTATACATAAAAGAACTTTCTACTATGCAACGGATAGGCGAGGCAACATTTCCAGGTGTAGGAGCTTGCCACCTGGCGTCGGTGGAATACCTCAAACAGTAGACCTCCAATAAATATGTACAGGGGTTGCAGCTTTAGTCTGCATCTGGCTGTGGAAAAACGCAGTCTAAAAGATCACCCTTGCATCTATTCAGAGGGGCAAGATGGGTACCCGACTCTGCCATAGGCAGCAAATAAGAATGTAGCTTGATTGTAGACAAACGTCCCTTGATTGATTTGTGTGTAAAAATTAAATTTGTGTACTTCAATAATTTTGTGAAATATATTATACAATGCATTTTTTTGCAGTTAAAAAAAGCACAATATAAAATAATATATTGTTTTGATTAATTTATATACCCATACCCCTCTTATGGGTATACCCCTCTGATAGGTACACTTTGGCAAGGTCCCACAGGTGTACCAGTTAGAGAGGTGTCACTGTATTTCAATTGAGTATTCCCAACTCCTGCATTATTATTACATAAAATTTAATTAAAAAAAAACTCAATCTAACATAAAATGCTATTGTACAGTAAATTTAATGTAGCCTATACAAAGTAATAACAATAAGGGACAATATGAAATTTTTCTATAATCTCCTTAAACTTGACGATTATTACTTACATGTGAAACACTTCAAGCCATACTAAAACCTTATAAACTTGTAACTTTTTGATAATTCTTTTTTCGCTTTCACATGTGTTGTACAATCAAATATTTTGTATTTCTCTTATATTTATTTGGATGCATAAGCCTTTTGCTAAAGTCTTTGAGTTCTTACAAAACGTAAAGAACATGATTCATTAATGATATCCCAAGTATATTTATTTTAATGTCCAGTAAATGAGGTAGCCATTGAAAGTCATGTATCTAAGGTGCAGAGGCGGCTCATGAGGCAGGCAAACCTAGGTGGCTGCCTAGGGTGGCAAATTTCATAGGGGCGGCTGATTTCAGAGGTACTTCCTTGCCATGCAGTCTATCATTCATTTAAAATGTTCATTGTCCTGGGGTTCCCGAATTTCTCTGATTGGTTGGGCCTTTTCTAAATGTTGGTATTGGGACAAATGCCAAGTACAGGGACGCCAAGTGAGGGACGCTTGGACAATTTAGAACTGTATTAGATTCAATGGGATCGGTGGCGATGGACTCACTTGCCTAGGGCGCCTGAAGCTCATGAGCCAGCCCTGCTAAGGTGGGCATGCCAAACTCGGGGTACCCTAAGGGTCACATCAGTAACATTGCGTTGTCATGAGGGAGCAACTGTCCCCCCTCTCGTTACACCTGAGTAGCAGACTGCATATGTGTACTACATGATATTGATTGTGAGGGTTGTAACTCTAGGCTTCTAGGGCTGCGTGTTTCGCATCCATGATCTAAGGGAACATGCATCATCATCATACCCTTATCCCACCTATGGCAGGGTCGGTTCTGCAGGTTCTAGTCCTCCACCCTTTCCTATCTCCCACCAGATCCCCATTCATCACCCTACACACTTCCATATCCCTGCAGACAACTTGCTCTCACGCTTGCTTCAGTCTCCCCCTGCCTCAGGTGCTTCCAACCACCCGAATTCCTGAAACGGACCTAATAAGCTTCTCCTTCCCTCTTCTCATTATGTGTCCATATCATTACAATGTCCACCACCCCCAGACCACCTCTAATATACTCATTCCTTATTCTATCAGCTCTGGACACCCCCACTCATATACTGCAGCATTTGCATCTCAGTTACTTGCATTCTATTGATGTCGCTCTTTCTCACTCTTGTGTGACCCTCTTATCACACAGGACTCACCTTGCCTGTCTTCACTTCAACCATCAACCATTGATTCTATTGGTCACGTCAGAGTCTATCTCCCATTTCTTTGGAACGTTGATGCTAAGGTCATCATCATCATAATCATACCCTTATCCCGCCTGTGGCAGGGTCGGGTCTCACATCTTCCCACATCTGCTTTGGTCTTCAACTATCACCCATTGATTCTATGGGTCACGTCAGAGTCTATCTCCCCATTTCTTTGGAACGTTGATGCTAAGGTCATCATCATCATCATCATACCCTTATCCCGCCTGTGGCAGGGTCGGGTCTCACATGTTCCCACATCTGCTTTGGTCTTCCCCTACCTCGGGTGCTACCAACCACCTGCATTCCTGAGATACACCTGACTAGCTCTTGTTCCCCTCTTCTCATGACGTGTCCATACCACCTCAGCCTATTCTCCCTCATTTTTTCACCAATGCCCACCTCTATGCGTATTCCTGATTCTATCAGCTCTAGACACCCCACTCGTATATTGCAGCATATGCATCTCGGCTACTTGCATTCTATTCACGTGGCTCTTCCTCACTTCCCAGCACTCTGATCCATACAGCATAGCTGGCCTAACCACTGTTCTGTAGAACTTCCCTTTCAACTTGATTGGGACCCTCCTATCACACAGAACGCCTCTTGCCTGTCTCCATTTCAGCCACCCCCAATTGATTCTGAGTCACATCCGAGTCTATCTCCCCATTGCTTTGGAATGTGGATCCTAAGTACTTTACCTCTTGCACCTTTTTCACCAGTTCGCCCCTTGAGCATACATCACCGTTATTTCCCTGTCCTTCCCAATTGAAAGCTAAATACTCTGTCTTCTTCATGTTAATCTTTAGCCCTCCATTTTCTATTGCTTGTCTAACATCTGTTCCCTGCAGTCACTAACTTTTCCAATATCGTCAGCAAATGTCAGGCACTGAGGGGCCCAATCTCCTACCCCTGTAAGCAGTTTGTCCAAAACCAGGATGAAAAAGGTATGGACTAAGTGCAGAACCTTGATGCACACCAGCTGTCACTGGGAAGCCCCCTGTATACCCCCATGGTGTCCTTACCCTGGCTGTGGAGCCATCATACATATCCTGGATTATTCTAATGAATCCCTCTTCAACCCCCTTTTTTGTAATACTTCCCAAACTACCTGTCACTGGACACTGTCAAAGGCCTTCTCCATATCAATAAAGATAACATGGAGGTCTTTCTTTCCTGCCCTATACTTTTCTACCATCTGCCTTAGAATGAAAATTGGCTCTATTGTGGACCTACCTGGCATAAACCCAAACAGATTTCTGCAGACACTAGTTCTATCCTGAAGGCGACATTCCATAACTCTCCCAGCGTTTCATGGAATGGCCCATTAGCTTTATACCCCTATAATTACTGCAATCCTGGACATCCCCTTTGCCTTTGAAGAGTGTTACTATCCAGCTCTCCCACCATGCAGATGGCATTTTATCCCCACTTGCTATTTTATTGAAAAGTTTCCCTAACCACTTGGTACCTGTCGTTCCTAGGCTATGCCATACTTCGATGGGAATTCTGTCCAGGCCTACTGCTTTATGGCCTTTCATCTTCCTAAGTGTGCTGACTAATTCCTCCTCTGTAACACTGTCTACAATCCCTGCTGATGCAGGATAGGTGGAGGGACCCCCCCAATCCCCCTGCTGCACTCAAGAGGTTCTGGAAGTACTCTTCCCACCTGCTCCTTACCCCTGGACAGCAGGATTCTACCCTCACTATCCTTCACTGTTATGGCTTGTGGTGTATCTTTAGTTGCTCTGTCTCTAGCCTTGGCCAGTTTGAAAAGTTCTCTCTCCCCTTCCTTTGACCCTAACAGCTCATAGAGCACCTCATATTTCTGGTGCTTGGCCAGGGCAATGATCCTCCTAGCAGTGGTCTTGGCCTGCCTATATTAGTTCTTTGACTCCTGGTCCCCTGTCTCCTGCCACCTGTGGAAAGCAGCCTTCTTTTGCTTGATGGCCGCTTCTACCTCCTCATTCCACCACCATGTCTGCCTGTTTCCCTGGAATTTGCCTCCTGCTCTGCCCTGTCCTAAAATGTCTTTTCCACAAGTTCTAATTTTTCTGATGACCCTGTCCCACATGGCATCAGCTGTCCCATCCCAATCCCAGTTTACCTGCCTGTGCACTTCTTGGATAAATTCCTGTTTTGGCAGGTAGTTTCCACCATCTCATTGCCTGCTCTACTTTCTAGAAATGTGCCTTGCCTGCTGCCTTCACTAAGATTTCTATCATAAGTAGCCTATGACCACAGTCCTTTTGGAAACTTTCACTAGGGAGTGCCCAGCAATCCTGTACCTCTGATCTATGCCTCTGTCTAACTCACCCCACTCACCTGCCACCTGTGGAAAACAGCCTTTTTTTGTTTGAACGCTGCTTCTACCTCCTCATTCCACCACTGCGACTGCCTGTTACCCAGGACTGTGCCTCCCACTCTACCCTGCCCCAAGATGGTTTTCCCACAAGCTCTAATTTTGTAGGCAACCCTGTCCCACATGGCATCTGTTGTCCCTTCCCAATCCCAATCTACCTGCCTGTGAACCTCTTGTATGAATTCCTCTGTCTTGGTGGGTAGTTTCCACCACCTGATGACCTGCTCTCCTTTCCAAGAATGTGCCTTGCCTGCCGCTTTCACTACTAGTTCTATCATAAGTAACAAATGGCCACATTCCTTTTGAAAATTTTCACTGGGAAGTACCCAGCTGTCATGGACCTCTGATCTATGCCACCCTCTAACCATAATAAAGTCTATCTGTGACATCCCTTGTGCTGACTGATATGTGATTAGGTGCTTTTCCCTCTTCCTAAACCATGTATTTGCCAAAGCAAGGCCAAGTGCATTTGCTGTGTCAAGGATTCACTGTGCATCTATGCTAACAGCTCCATACCCCATCCCCCATGGACCTCCCCATAATCCTGGTTAGCTTTACCAACATGGCAGTTAAAGTCCCCCTCAATAACTAAGCATTCATTCTCATGACATTGCCCTACCTGAGCCTCCAGTGAGTGCACTAAGTCCTCAAACTCTGTCCTGAAGCTATCCTTTGTGGGTTCATCCAGACCTGCCTGGGGGGATAAGCACTGATGAGGTGAAGCACTACTCCTCTCCAAACCACTGTAACTAACAGGAGCCTGCTATTGATTCGCTTCACCTCAGTAACCCCTTGTTGAAGCTCCCTATCCAATATTATGCCCACCCCATTCCACCCCCTTCACTGACAGAATATATGAGTTTGTATCCCTCACCTAGGGCCCTTGATATATTCTCCTTCCAACTCGTTTCTTGGAGGAAGGCTACCTGAATCCTCCATCACTTTAAAGTGATAACTAGTTCCCCTGCTTTGCCTGTGAGGGTCCCTACAATCCACGTTCCAAATCTAAGATTTTTTGCCCCAGTTTTGCTACCTGAACATGCTCTGAACTGGGGCCACCCCAGTCAGGCATCTTGAACCTGCAGGACTATTGGTGCTGCTTGCAGTGGGGGGATGCCAGCCTACCCCACAGAGGACACTCAGAGTGCTATCTGCCATGGGGTCCAAGGTCCCAACCCCCATGGCATCGCAAATTACAGATGGCTGTGGCCTGGGGCCAACTGGTGAACTCCTATTGGCCGCCAGCACTGGGGTCTTAATCCCCTGCACTGTGTTTATGATGCCTCCCAAATTTTGCATCATACATGCAAACCTCAGGATGTCATCACACATGGGACAGATGCAAAACTACATACTAACTATTAACTAAATATAGGATTAAATGATATTATCATTAAAGTAAAAGAAAGAGAAAAGAAATTATTTTTGCCACAGGAAGATGGCACCTTGCTCCATGCCAGGCGGTGGGATCGTCTATGCAGATGATACCCACGCCATGCTGCAGCTTGACGGGAGTGACAGAAACCACACATGGTTAGGCTTAATGCCCAACTGTTTGCATGGCTTCTCTCCCTACTTAGGTCACCAAGATCTGAGGCCTTACTGTGCCCTGGATTTCTCTGTTGGCGCCTTGAAAAAGGTGGTTTTTATTCTTCTTAAACTTGTCACAAAGCCTCCAAAAGCACCAAAATTCGGGGACACACAATGCTATATGCCTGTTGACATATGCCACCTAGTGGCTGCTCTAGTTGAGGCACTGCATGCACTCTGATGTGACTCTTGAGACAATGTCTTCAAATGTTGAATTTCTCAGGTCATCTGTCACTTTCAGTACCATTTTCTGCACAGGGTCACAAATGAACCCTGTTGACCAATGATTAACCCTAAAGTAGGCATGTGGGGTCACCGCCAATTCAAATGCAAAAAAAAGAAAAAAAAATAGAAAGCATTATTTTTCAAACCTGCCATACCCAGTAGCTTCATATTTTCGATTGCCATTTCTAATTCTGTGGGGCTTTAGCTGCTAAATAAATAAAATAGTGACCACAAATAAAGACAAGGAAAAACCAGTAAACTTAGCTTTCGTTGTCTTCAAAGTTGTCCACTCTTCTTCTCTTGTGGCTTGTTGGCGACCGACTTCTGAAAGAATGTTACAAGTTAGTATTAAATATACACATAACAAAATTTAAATCAAAAAATTTCCAATGCAAATAACTGAAAGACAATACTTATCTTTGTTTGATGGAGGTGACGACGTTTCGCAAGTAGGTTCTTGCTTCATCAAGGTGCTTCATCACCTTGCTTCAT
>JAAFCE010006156.1:3551697-3569172 GCA_013389805.1 Trigoniulus corallinus | reverse complement strand
CCGTACGCCAAATTGTCATACGCCGAATGTGTATGTACGCCAAATTGTCATGCGCCAAATTGACGTGAGATTGTGTGTTGGAGTATGAGAGAAAGTGTGTCGGAATGAGAGACAGAGAGTGTATCTGAGTGAGAGTGTGTGTCTCAGTGAGAGAGAATGCATCTGAGTGTGAGTGTGTCTGAATGTGAGTGTGTGCATGTGCTTGAATATGAGAACATCCTCCTGCATGGTGCAGAAGGCATCATCTGCAAGTAAAAGAATCCGTCGTACCCGGAATAAAATAAACGTGTAGATTCGCAAATCTTTCCAGTGTAAGGGCTCGCTCCTCCCCAGGCGTCCACGAAGGCAAAGTGCAGGAACAAAGAAAACAGGTGGTCGTTAAATATGCAAGGAGATGCAGCTGCAGCATAAGATCAGCAACCAACGGCACAACAATACCATTCAACAATTCCTCTGTGTTTTCCCTGTTAGAGAAGGCTGAACAGGTATCGACACAACAATATGTGCACAACGCTGATAATGAGGAATTCTGCATTTCTGTGGAGAGAGAGAGAGAACCAAGCATCATAATAAATTAACTAATTATATTTAATACATTATATAAATGTTAAGTTATACAACGAAAGGAGGATATTTCCCCCATTTAATATTCAACTATTGAAGAATAATCCTTAAGACGACAGAGCTGCTGCCAACCCTCTAGTTTCATAATCGGTAAGTTTATCCTTGACTAGATCTAAATGAGCACTCACAGGCATTTTTGAAGTCCTGATGAACATTTCCTCATTTCCAAAAGACGTATATAACTTTTTACCTTTTTCTCCAAGGGCACTTCGAAGAGCAATATTTCGTGCCATCAACTTCTGATAGAATTCGATGCCTCCCAGAATATAGTCTTTACCCATGCCACAGGCGCATTCATCTGCCTGTTTCTCATAATAGTAATTTAAACCATCTCTTAGGAAAATATAGAATGCATATCCAATGACGCCAGTTAACGCATACATAATTAGACGAGTAGCTCGAGGAAATAGGAACAAGTTGAATTTGTTGTTAATTGAGGAAGCTAAACTATAGGACATAACAGTTCCTACCATTACGAATCCGCCATAAGCATAGGGATAATGAGTGGTGGATGCATGGATCTCTCTGGCAATGGCAAATTTCTGTGCTTTATCACTAAGAATTAACGACGTCAACAATTCTTGACCTACAGTGGACTGGAAATTAAAATGTTTCAAGTCGACCAGTAGATCTTCTTTATTGACATCATTAACTGTTTCATATGAAAACGTAATTGGTAGTCCAATAACCACTCCAGTCTTTAACTTTGTACTTCCACCATGAAGAACATCAAAGGTGACAGATGTAAAAAACTTGAAGGCTTCCACGTAATGTTCAGGAAACTTGCAGTCTCCAAGAGTCTGAAGAAAAAGAAAACACAGAGAATTGACAATCTTGGTTGCTGCTGAATGTTGTCACATAAGAGATTAAAATCATAATCACCATATCCTTATCTTCCTCGATTGCCTTACTCCAAACCATTAACATAACATACCTAACATACCCTTTCAACAACAACGGTCATTAGACCCCCGTCCATTGCGTAATTCTAATGTAGGGTCTGCACATACCGCATTTATTGTAATTAACAGCGCCCTCCAATAACCCAGCACCTTTCAGGTGACAAAAATAATAAACAGCGCCGCTTATTTCAAAACTGTCTGGAAGTGATCTTGCAAGTTAACTTGAATTTCTTTAATGATTAACCCTTTAATGCTACACAGGGGTACTGGTGTCATCATCATCACACCCTTATCCAGCCTGCGGCAGGGTCGGGTCCGTTGGTCCATTGAACATGCTATGACTGGGAACACCCCAGTCAGTCGTCTGGAACCCGCAGGAATATTGGCTGGTTGTCTGTGGGGGATGCCGGCTTACCCCACTGTTCCAACACCACATTTTACAACCAAAATATAAATTTTGGCAGGTAAACTAATGCTTTGTCAGTTTTAATATTGCATGGTGTTTGACCTATTGCACAATAAGGAATCAGGCTCATAACCCAACATTGGTACTAGTGTACCCCAGGGTTTTTCTTCCTCCTCTCTGTTCTGTGGGTGACCCTGGCGCAATGCGATCCGCAGTATTTTCACATGAGCATTGCAAGCAAGCAATCACACTATCCATTATATGGTGTAAACATCAGTGCAATAACTTGCTGGCAGGTGGTCTCCGGATAGTTTTTTCAGTTTTTTGCTACTCATGTCAACGCTTGCACAAGTTACCATCGGAAGTACCTGCACAAGTTGTTTGCTCGTGTAAACTAAGCTTTAGTGCAGATATTGTTGAAAGAAAAGTTTCAAAAAGAAAGTATTCATCAACATTTAAATTGTTGGGAATTTCTGCAGCTGAGAATGATGGTAATCGTCCTGTGGCTAAACCTCTAGTTATCTGAATCTAGGGTAAGAATTTAAATTTTAAGTGAACCATTTCGTTTTGCCAATAAATTCAAATTCGAGTGACGTCAGTAAAAATCAACTTGTTCGGCTAACAAGTTTAAATTTTAAAAATTGAAATAAATAATACACAGCGCCCTCCAATAAACGGCGCAACAAAAAAGCCTTTGAAATTATAAACGGCGCGTAATTGAAATAATAACGTTCCTGGCATCCGCCCTGTACCGTGTAATGTGAAGCAATGGAAAACTCCTGGAATTCACGTAACGTTTTTTTTTGTTAGCCTTGCACGATTATGCTGGATTTGACAAACAAGTTGACGGTCTTGCATGAACTGAAGAGGTTCGACACACCAATCAAAAGACTGATGGGCTTGCAAAGCAAACTTTGCTTTGCCGCCGTCTGCTTTTGGCGACCCTGTAGGTACCCTGTACTTTTATTGCGTTTAGAGGTGAAAGGAATTCGCGTCAGACACGCGGCACTGGTCTCACGAATTTTTCCACTGAGTTCATTGAGTTGTACCAAAGCTTATCTTGCCTCTGGCAAGTAAAATCAAAGGATTTTAACTGCAACAGAGACAAGATAAACCAGGCATGCACTCGTGACGGCTGTCAGCCATCCTCATGGCAGCGGTTTGCTTTTCTATTTTTTGGGTTACCAGCGTTAACAATTTACAGCACGTGACTAGATCCAGATGCAAACAATTGCGCCAATATTCTGGTTCAAGGTGTAGTTCTTGGAGAACATTCACACGGGATAATGTCTCTCTCTTTAGTAACCCCTCCCGGGACCACCGTGACGTGCAGTTCTTCCTCCACGATGGTTTCAGAACGTCTGAGCAAAAGTGTGGGCAAAAGTTTGAGTAAAAGTTTGATCGTACAAGACTGATGGCAAAAGGTTACGTGTATACCTGGCGATCATGTTAGAGGGAGTCTGGGGGTGGGAGACAGGTTGAGGTGGTATGGCCATGTGATGAGATGAGGGAGGAGGAACTAATTAGGTCCATCGTGGGGCTACAGGTGGTCGGTAGCACCAGAGGGAGGGGAAAACCAAAACGGACGTGGGAACTGGTGGTGCAGAGGGACATGGTTATGTGCGGGGTGGATGGGACCTGGTTGGGGATAGGCGGGGGTGGAAGATTGGAACCCGCAGACCCGACCCAATCACGGACTGGAGAAGGGTGTGATGATGAATGTACTGTATGACATCATTTACACCAATAAACTGCAGGATTAACCCAATTTTCTAAAACTAACTTACCTCTTCTACTCGTTTCTGAACGTTCTCTGGTAATGGCACTTCTTTTCCTGCCCTAAAAAAGATTAAACCTCAAGTAAATCCTATCAGGCTGGTCAATTCTCAAGGCAAATTACTCACCGGTACATTTGATAGAAGCTTTGATAGTTCCCCAAGTAAAACGAATGTGGAAGAACATGAAGGGAAGCCAGACAAAATCCACCGAAGGCTATGAGATTACCTACAATCTTCCTACCTCTTTTAGTAGTGAAAAAATTCAGGAATTGACTTGTCATTTCTTTCAAAGTCGAAATTTACTTCTTAAAAAATGCTGCACAACATGCTAACCACTATAGCAACATGGTATTCGTTCAAATTGCAGGCGCTCTAGCTTATAGCGGGAATTGACACCTAAAGGATAATTCACATTTTACGGAAAATTAATTTCATTTTACCGTCGAGTAAACTTTTACCGTCTCTCCTAATTATATCGAGTAATGACAATATAAATTTTCCAACATTTTCAGTACCTGTTAATTAGAACTTACCTGTCTTTGATAGGGACGTGACGGTAACATGCCGTAAAACGTGAATCTGCCTTCAAAATGTCTGCTATTTCAATTGGAAATTTTGATCGGTCTTCGTTAGACAGATGAAATAGGCGTCGAATTCATTTTAAAAGGTTGTTATCACCAAATTTCAGCAGAAATGGACGAAGGTACTAAAATTTACATTTGAATTATGCATATCTGTAAGTTCTAAAACGTACTGTATATGAAACTTGCGAAATGGTCGCTCTTCTTAGTCTAGAGACCTTTCACGAGAACGTATTAGAAAGCGAAAATGTAATCTGTGAAGCAAAAGGAAAGCAGCTACTAACCCTTTTTCAGCCTACGGCAGGGTCCCGCTAGGATAAATGGACGACAATTCAGGTAGCCAACGTAATCCGGCAACGCATCTGCTTATTCTCGTCAGCTTACGGGTTGTTGGGTCGTCCCGCCTTGGTGGAGCAGTAGGTGGCGTGCTCGGTAAGTGCGTCATTGGTTCTAAGTTCCACACCGCAGTGTCGTCGCTAGGGTTGGTGTCACCCCGCCCCTCTCCCGAAAAAATCCGCATCTTCTGCTTTGGTGTCACCTCATGGTGCGAGTGGTGTCACCCGGTGCGGCCCGCACTCTCCGCACCCCTCCTAATGACGCCACTGCCACACCGGACTGAGGCGATTGGTTTGTTGATGTTTTAGGGCCCTTCAACAACACGGTCATTATTAGAGCCCTGCTCACTGTACTTCTAATACAGAGGCTTTGGGTATTACCGGTACCCAGTTTTCCCGAGCGGTCACCCATGTTAGCACTAGCAAGCGTTGCGTGATCAGACCACATCTGGTGTGTCCCTGGTCTGAGGTGAGTTGGATTCTTTGGGGCGAGAGAGATGCCCCGAGTCCACCCTCCTTCGCCCTCCTTTGCACATATAAACTTATGCGCATAATATATGCGAGCTTTAGCTCAACTCCTCCCCCTGACGAAAATCCTGGATCCGCCACTGTGTACAGTATTCTTGTGATTGCATTTTCAATCGGAAATTGCTAGACTACCCTAAGTAATCATACTGCACCGCGAAGCACAGCTGTCATGCGGAGCTGCGCTACTGCAAATAGCTTTACAAACGCGAATGATGAAGGTAGTCTGTCTGACTGCCAACTACCAAAAAAGTAAAAAAAAAAGTATAGATTGGAATTAATTTATAGCTTATTTATGTATAGAATTAATATAATACGGGTTCCAATCCCAATGGCGTTCATAAAATGCATTGGTACGCATTGCCAGTGGCGTAGCCAGGATTTTCTGAAGATGGGGATGACTGTCGATAGGGTGAACCAGGATTTTCTGAGGGAGGGGGATATGACTCGGTAGGGTGTATAGCGCTTCGTTATATTCGAATCCCATGGGAGGGTTTAACCCCCCCTTCCCCCGTTGGCTGCGTCACTGTGCATTGCTATCAGAGCCCTATGCAGCTTTCTAGGAGAGAGGAAAAAAGCAAATAAAAAAACGTTTTTCCACCAATTGTCGTAGACCCTGCGGAAAATGACTGTCTAATATATCGCCTGGTGTCCATTCCGAGGGACAAGATGGGTACCAGACCCCTCCATAGGTGGGTAAAGGATTAGGAATTGCTTTGCTGCTGTTTGTTGGGTCACTCCACCGACGTGAGGGGACGAGCTCCTACACCTGATAATTTTGCCTGATTTTTCGGAACACAGGAGAGTTCTTTTACGCGCAAATGGCATCGTACACGCCACACGGGGCCATAGCTTTACTTCTTACATGACAGAAGGCGCACTGGAGGCCTCTCTCTCTCTCGCCAGAAAGATGTCAACCCACTTCGACCATCTTGTCAAAGGCAGAATCGGGCCTGCGGTGGTTCTGGCTCTTCATTCTCTCCTAGATTCCAATTCATCTCCAGACATTGTCATGTCCTCTCCATCCAACCTGTCCCCATGTCTGCTTTGGCTGTCCTTTGTAATGCCTGCGTCCTGATCACGTTTCTCAGAACATGCCCTTAGTACCGTAGTCCCAGCGGTGCCAAATGCCCTGAATGTCGTTAACAGCCTTTGAATCATTCGAGATTACGAAACTTGGGGCAAATATTTTAATTTAACCTCCATCCTTCACATGACTCATCTGTTTACATTCAACATCACTCTAACGAGCTTTTTCGCCTAGGTCAGAGTCGAGTACTCATTTTTGTCCTATTGGGTCACATGAACGTTCTCTTCCATGGGGCTACTAGCCTAATGCTGCAACCTCTACGTTTATTTATCGTCGGCCCATAGGGATTCGTTAGGGCATTTCCTCCACGGATACTAAGGGGTCGGGCCCCCAGACCTGGAAATTTCCCGATCTACACATTTCATGTTATAAGGGTTCTTTCCCTTAGGTTGCTTCCTACAGGACCACTGTTTTACTGTGCAGTCGTTGGAATACACGCTTAGGACCTCTTTCTCGCACCGGAAAGCACCCAAAACACACTGGTGCAGGATCGAGACTCCGCACCACCTGGGGGAGAGTCACTTCCGTTTACACCATGAACTGAAATCTGTAGGCTTTTGAAAGCATCATTAGGAATTACCTTGTCTTCAGTTCTCCCACTTTTCCCTTCTGTCAAAAAAAGTACTCTCCTCCAACATCTATGGAAGGGTTAGGTATGCATTTCTACCGATCTAACAGGGCTCTCGAAAGGGGTAATTTGACATAGCCATCAGCCGACATTAGCAGCAACGCCCGCTAATTACACCAGGCGTCGCCTTAATTTCTTCGCGGCGACACTTGCGTCTACCGACGCCAGGGGGCGGTTTACACCTCTAAAAAGTTGTAACGCCCGCTTAGGGGGCGCGGGACATATCGTGGCCGGTTATTATGTCAGCGCTTCAGGTTCGATATTGGATCGAGGTGAGTTGGTTTTTTCCACTTGAGAGGCGTCACCAGAGCGACACTGCGCAGTATACGATTTGTATGTAAAAGCCCCCTTTGTACTATGCAACCCATAAGCAAAGTAACTTCTAACCCTTTTCCCACCTATGGCAGGGCCGGGTACCCATTTCGTCCGCCTGAATAGGCATACGGCTGCTATACTGGACGGTATATTTCCGTAGCCGGCTGCCAACCAAAGGCCCAGCCCCAGTGCTTGGGAGCGGCGAGTTGCGTTGGACACACCAGCTCTCGTCTGATCAATGAAGTTAAGCAACGCAAGCCCAGTTAGTACTAACATGGGTGGTCGCTCGGGAAAGCTGGATACTGCTAATGCCCAATAATCGTCGCATTAGTATAGTGTCTGTGCAGTCTATGCAGTAGAACTATGCAGTGGAGGGGTCTCTAATGACCTTGCAGTTGACGGGACCGTAAAACACCAACAAAAACTCTCCACTGACCTCCTGGACCCAGGAATTTTGTCTCATTTCGCTTTGGTTTGATTTGTTGATGCTTTAGGGCCCTTCAACTACAAGGTCATTAAAGCCCCATCCACTGTGTAGCCCAAATGCAGATACTACACAGACACTGCACTAATGTGATGATTTTTGGGTATTAGAAGTACCCAGGTTTCGCAAGCCTCCACCCAAGTCAGTATTAACTGAGGTTGCATTTATTAACTCCAGTGATCAGACAAGAACGGGTGTGACCACAATAAGCCACTCCCGGTGCACTCGGGGTCTTTCTCTCGTCCAAAAATAGCCAGCCCACCTCGATTAAGTATGGAACCTGGAACCCCTGACGCAATAAACTGACCATGCTACCCTGAGCCGGCATGAGCTTTTGCAGGGCCGAGTTCAAAAAGTTTTTGCAGTATAGAGGCAGTATAGATGCAGTATAGATGCAGTATATTTTGTAGTATAGAGGCACACAGGCAAGGCCTTAGTAAACACGGGGCCAGGTTCTGACAAATGTAATGAACTGTTGATGTTGGGGTATGAGGCAACAAAAATTGCGATGGATCACGAAGTTTATATTCTGATTGATTACAATTGTCCAAAAATAATGCAAAGAAAACAAATCACTAAGTATGCAACTTGAAGAAATACACTACTATTCAAAACGAGGCACATTGCAGGCAGACAGCACCTCCCACCAATGTTCCAGAGCTGGAGATTGCTCCTATGGAAGAGTGCCCACGTATTACCCAAGAGTGCAGTGATACTCTCATTGCCTAAATGTCACACAGGTGTGTGGCAGTGCTGGCCATTCATGGAGACCATACACCATACTGAAGGAACATTTCAACCCATAGCCAAAAATTTCTGTAGTGTTAATGCTGTTTGTTTGCCCTATTTTCTGTTATCTCATTTTATTTGTTGGGAACACTACTCAGGGGCTGACATGAAACATGTCCTTCTTTTTCTGTCAGTATACCATAGTGTCGATGGCCAACCACACAAGTGTTGTAACTGCAAATTTTGTGTTTTGAGAAAACTGAATTTTGAAGTTTGCAGTTGTGCTTTAAACTACCCTTCTGCGTAAACTAAACTATTTGTGCAGGATAATGTTAATTGTAAAATCACTTAGAAAAAATGTGCAGAATATACTTTAGTCGTAAGACAATATAAACCCACGTTTAATCCAATTTTTCAATTTTTGCACTTAAAACATTTGTGTGGTTCACCCTCGATGTAAAGTAATATGTGATTGAAAGAACTTATCTCTTGTACATTATTGCAGCATTCTGAGGTGATATCACAATATCCCCTAATTTTTTGACCAGTGTGTTTATTAGTTTGTGAATTTAATAATTCATTCATTAATTCAAGACATACTTCACGTAAGACCAACCTAACTGTATTAAATATTTATTACTTTTTGCGTTTGACGAAGTCTCTTTGAAATTTCACTCTTGAAAGTATTAGAATCAAACGGTGGTGAATCTGGAATTGCAACCACCACAGCATCAGGAGTAGGGAGAGACCAAAGCGGACGTGGGAGCAGGTTGTGCAGAGGGACATGATTGCATTAATGGTGGAGGAGAGCCTGGTGGGGGATAGGCGGGAGTGGAGGATTAGAACCCGCAGACCTGACCCTGCCATAGGCGGGGTAAGGGTGCCGCCATGATGTGTCCATTCAGAGGGACACGATGGTTACCATTCATTTGCAGTTAAAAGAACCCTCTCTGGTCTGCAACGGGTGTATGAGGCAAAATTTCCAGGTGTAGGAGCTCGATCCCCCTTTGCGTTGGTGGAATGTCCCTACAAATAACAGAGCGACAATAAATAATAGGTGTTGCAGCTTTGGTCAGCAACGGGCTACGGAAAAAAACACTATCCACTATCACAGTGTACCCGACCCTGTCATAGGCGGGAAAGGGGCATCTCCCTCCCCCGAAGGAAGCCACCCCACCTTGACGCAGGATTGAACCTAGAACCTCCGACGCAAGTACCGAGCACTCCACACACTGTGCTAGCAGGGCGAAATATGGTATTTAGGGTATACAGTGTGATGAAGTGTGTGGGTCCCATGGATAACAACGTTGTATGTAAGCATTCTGCACCCTCTAGTGTCGACAGGCAATAATAACCATTTAGAAAGTACGGGTGTATATAACCAAGATGGCGTTCGCAAGAAGTCGATCCCCAAAGACGTCTTCTCATCCAGGTAGTGTCCACAAATGTTTATTTTCATTTTAAATTGATATGAGTGACATTGGATATCAACCGCAATTTTAGGAATAAGGAAACTAAATTTTACTGACCGGAAATTGAGTCGTCATCCGAAACCATTCACGTCGTGGCGTTAGGACAATTGCAAGCGAGGCAACCACCTTGGGCCCCGCACTGTCAGCAGTCCCACGCGATCTTTTTAAAACTTTTATACATATATTTTTGAATTACATTGAGAAAATAAAACGGGGACGAACCCGTTTTATAAGGCAGTAGGAATACTGTTCTTGAACAGTGAGCTGCAGCAAGGGGTCACCCTAGTTAAAACAATAAATCGTCATCTTTCTTTGAAAACTACCTACAAGTTGCATTTTCTTTGGTTTTCATATTAGTTAAGAAATCTTAGTGAAATATGTACAGACCTTGTAAGTCTGTCAGCAACCTGTGCCCCTCTGCAGGGCAATTTTTGTTATTTATACCCATTGATACAGTGTCAGTTATAGGCAGTTTTTCTTTTCTCCTGTAACATTTGCTTTTTTTGGACTTAGTGCTTTTTGTAGAATGGTGATGAAATAGTAGGCTAATTTGTTGGTGTTCTAGGGACCCTCACCTACAAAGGTCATTAGAATCACGCCCACTGCATAGTTCTAATGCAGAGCCTGCACAGATACTATGCTTTTATGGCGATTTTTGGGTATTAGCGGTAACCAGGTTTCCCAAGTGGTCACCCATGTTAGTACTAACTGGAGTTCCGTTGCTTAATTGCAGTGATCAGAAGAGAACTGGTGTTACCGCGCCTTGGTGGCATGCTAGGTAACTGTCAGACCGAGGTGTTTGTTTCTTTCGGGCGAAAGAGAGGCCCCGAGTGCGCCTTCCTTCGGACGAGAAGTAAAACCGAGGTCTCGTGTGGTGTCCGATAACATTTGCACGTAAAAGAAGCTCTTCTCTACTATGCAACGGGTAGATGAGGCAAAATTTCCAGTTGTAGGAGATCCCCCTGTCGTCGGTGGAATTCCCCAATAAATAGTAGACCGACGATAAATAAGCATATGGATTTCAGCTTTGGTCGGGAAACGGCTGTGGAAAAACACTGCCTCATATATCGCCCTTGTGTCCATTCAGAGGGACAAGATAGATACTCGACCCTGTCATAGACTGCAATAAGAAATAGGAGTTGCTTGGCTTTCGGATGGTCATTAGGGGGTCATTGATCCGGATTGGCCAGCGGAAACAATGGTGTCCGATGGTATTTGCACGTAAAAGGACCCTCTCTACCATGCAATGGGGAGATGAGGCAAAATTTCCAGGTTTAGGGGATGACCCCCTAGCGTTGATGGAATGTCCCAAAGAACAGTAGGGTTGCAGCTTTGGTCGACAGCCGGCTGTGGAAGAACACCGTCAAACTTTTCACCCGTGTGTCCATTCGGATGAACAATATGGGTACCCGACCCTGTCATAAGCGGCAAAAGGGTTAGGGGTTGCTTTTTGCTTTCCGTCCGTTCGGATTTTATTTCATGTGAAACGTAGGGAGAAAAGGAACGATGGATATCAGTGACTGTAGAACAGTTCCTTTTCATGAATAGTTTTTTTCGTGAAGTACACATTCTCATTAGGGATTTCGCCGTATTCAGGAACGACCCTGCAACCGTGGACCACAAGTGTGGCAAGACAATCGTTTTTCTTCTTATTAAATGCTTGTATTATTTACTTATTTTCATACAGAAATATGCTCTGCTGAAATGGCAGCAGATATCATATGTGAATTTATGGAGGTGTGCATCCATTCAGTGTTGCATATACGGAAAATATATCCAGATGGAGTATTTGTCCTTAAGAAGAAGTACGGAATCCCAATACATGTAAGTTGACATAAAAAAGGGGGCAGTTGTCACCGTGTCGGTCTCTCTCCCACTCTTATTGTCTCGGCCTTTCTGTTAGGACAGCAACGCACGGGCCCATCAACCGCCACAGTCACATGGTTTGCTCTCTCAGGTCCATTTGGGGTTATTGGAATCTCATTCTGTTTAGACTTCGACAGTCTTCAAAAGTAAGCTTCTGTGAATCGAAGTTCATTACCAGACGTCTTGTTTGTTAATGAAAACCTCGTGAGAAGACGGTGGCACGCATTGTGTTCCTTGCAGGTCTGTACAAGTTGATAACCACATGACCATGCAGTCGTCGATCAATCAATGACAGTCAACGTGGTCAGTCGTGCAATCAATGTCAAGCGGTCCGTACGTTGTTGCTTTAGGTGAACAATGCACGGGCGGTTTGCATTGGAATGAATGAAAGACAACGCACTGTCTGCTGCTCAACCGCGCAGTAGCGCGGCCGCCGCAATTGGATGTGGCAAGCCCAATGGCCACGCGGTCATGCAGTTGTCAAGTTGTTAATTCCAAAAACCGCAACGGGAACTGCAAACCGCTCGTGCGTTGTTGCCCTTAATCTCTCTGTCTCTCTCTCTTTCTCCCTATCTCTCTGTTTCTCTGTCTGTCTGTCTCTATTTCTCAATCCCTACCTGTCTGTCTTTCTTAAGCCTGGTACACATTAGTCAAGTAGAAAGAGCAAGTAGGTCATCAAGTGGCAATTTGCCACATGATAACCTTGCTGAGATAGTCAAGTAACCAAGTAAAAAGGCAAGTAAAAAAATTAGAATCTCTTCCAATTTTTCAGGCAAGTAACGCCTTCCCACAATCCCTCACTGCTAAAATACTGCTTGCGATTGGTTGCTGCTGGAACGAATATTTATCAGAGAAAGTTAGCGGGACTTTCAGAGCTTTTGGTCGGCAGCCATGCTATTTGATGCCTATAGGATTGTAATGCGCTCATCTTGACAGCTTCTCAACAATGAACTTGCTGGTAAACAGTGTTTTTCTACTTGCCTCTTCGTGGCAAGTGACACGTCACATATCATACGTCACTTGCTCTTTCTACTTGACTAATGTGTACCAGGCTTGACGGTCTTTGACTCTGTCAGTTTGTTTTGGCTTTTTCTTAATCTCTCTGTCTGCATCCATCTCTCTTTCTCTGTGTCTGTCTGTCTCCATGTCTATCGGTGATTGTCTGTCTTTTGGTCTTTGTCTCTGATTTGGTTTTCCTCTTAGCCTCTCCCTCTGTCTGTTGATATTTGTCTGTTTGTCTCTCAGTCGTTGCCTCTGTCTGTATGTTGTCTTTGGTTTCTCCATGCCTGCCTTTCTGACTGTTTCCTACTCCCTCTAATGTTAAAATAATTTTTGTCTAAGTAGACTAATTAAGCTTTATTTTTAGATGTCCTGTCATCCTGAAATTAACGACTACATTTCAAACTGCATTTCAAGTTTACATCCACTGATAACCACTGATAAACTGGCAGCCATTGCAGTGGTGTTCCTAGGACCCTCCAAAGAACAACTTGAACAATTTGTGCTAGAAATTGCAGAAATCAAATCTGACATTCTACCTTGGTAAGAAAATTGATTTTTCACTGAATTGACAGCCAGCTGCCACCCAAATGTTGCAAGCCCTATGGTTATTTGTCGTGGGCCTATTTTGATTCTTTGGGTCACATTTTCTTTCTCCCCATGAGAAACATGCGGGTAGCTAAGGACGATGACCGCAGGTGTCACGTGACTAATTGTCGAAAATTTCCTAATTATAATCAGTTCGCATAACATGGATGAAATTGAAAGGCATCTTCGGGCGTTGTGCGTTAAAATCTCAAGTTCTACCAGTGACCTGAAGCCCTTACCAGAAGGCAAGTATCCTGTTAACTGTATGGGTGGAGCGAGAGAGATGCCCATTGAAAACAACATTCTTTTCTTTGTGAACAGATTCTCACTTCATTATTCAAATTCACTGCAAACCATCAATGAAAAACAGTCCACAGAGTGAGAACATTGACGAGGTGAGATTGCCGCACGTTGTAGGATCGATCCTAGTCGAGATAACTACAGGACCTCCTCTAGCATTTATGCCGCCTAGGACAAAAAGACATATTTCTTACCCGGACATTGCCATCGTCTTATCTTTATCCAACCCGTGACGGGGTCGGGTCTGTGAGCTCCGTTCCTCCACTCAGCCAGATTTTGATCACTCTTCGCCCTACATGTTTCCATATCCTGTGAAATTATCTGCTCCCAGGTAGTTTTAGGCCCGCCTACCTCTACTCCGTTTGGAATCCACAATCTGCATTTCCCCTATCACTCTAACCAAATCCTTTTCTCCCCCTCCTTAGAACATATCCATGCCACCTCATCTTACCCTCTCACTTTTTTATGCCCCTCATCCCAAGGATACAAGGTAGACATATACAGCTTAGGCACCCAATCATATTGGTCTTTTGTCTTATAGTAATATTGAAAGGTCCTAATGCACCAACGAAACGAAACAAATACATCCCAAAACAACAAACAAGCCCTATTAACCCTTTACTTGCCAATGACAGGGTCTGATACCTAATTTGTCCCAATAGGATACGTGGGCGATCTATTGGACAGTAGTTTCATGCATCCCCAACTCCACGGGGAGGGGCGAGCTCCTACACCTGAGAATTTTGCATATACAGGTAGTCGTCGACTTACGACCTATGTGACTTACCACTATACGACTTTACGACCTGTTTGGTCAGCTGGCGACCCACAGACAATCAGCAGTGATGAAAGTTAATAGAGTTGTATTTTGGTACTATATTTTTGAAACTAATCAGCCTGTGGCTGGGTCGGGTCTGCGGGTTCCAATCGTCCACCCCGGTCTATTTGGAAGGAGAATGCAAGTGGCTGAGATGCGAATGCTGCGCGTCATGATTCGTGAGCTGATAGGATCCGAAATGACCATGTTAGAGGTAGTCTAGGGGTGGGTGACATCGCGGAAAAGATGGGGGAGAGTAGGTTGAGGTGGTATGGGCATGTGATGAGAAGAGGGAGGAGGAAATAATTAGGACCGTCGTGGGACTGCAGGTGGTCGGGAGCACAACAAGAAAGGGTTGTTGTAAATTGAAGTTACATCGCACACGCCACACGGGGCCACGGGTTTACTTCCCATCCTACGGAAGGCAACCCTGGGGGGGGGGGGGCTGACTCAATCTCTTTCTCTCTCCCCCTAACTCTCTGAATCTGTCGAACTCGCTCTCTCTTCCATTGATACAGTAGCCGAGCACGCCACCAAGGCAGGTGCACTTGCCGTCTTCTGTAACCAAAAAATGTAAATTTAACGTAAACTAGCCCCGGATGCACAAGGGAATTCAGTTCCTGGAACTGGAATTGTGCTCTACCCTCTGTCCTTCCCTGGAAAATTTCCTGGAGATGCCCAAGAGAACTACTATAGGTGATTTGATATGTTTTGGCCATCGTTACGGAATTCTCCTTGGTAACCATGGGATTGAAATTCACAGATAGCCAGAAATTTGCATCTAACTAATTACTACATTCTTATTGATGTCCAGAATTTCACGTGGCTTCCTGCTGACACCAACAAGTCACAGTTGGAGAAATCGTTACTCATTCCACTCAAGATGACCAACACCTCGCTGTTTAAGGTAAGATATCATCTGATGTACATGGTCGGCTCTTGCATGTCAGAGCACGGGCTCTCTCTGGCAGTTTGCAAGAACGGAGTTAGTCGTGCTGACCCACCACAATAGGCTGGAGAAGAAGGATTGAGAAGGAAGCATTTGACAGAAAGCTATCGTTCTGGGATACTTCCAGCAACCACAAATAAGGCTGCAAAGGGCATAAATGGTCAGAGCAGAGATCTGGGCAGAGGTTCAGGACAAGGAGATGTACCAGAGAGACGGGTGACACAGAAGCAGGGACGGGATGCACCATTGTCCCTGGTGATTGTGGGCACTATCCGAGTCACCGTTCTCACTAGGAAACACCAATGAGAGGAGGAGCTCGTTAGGCCCATTTCAGGAATGCAGGTGGTTGGAAGCACCCAGGGGAGGAGGAGACCGAAGCAGACGTGGGAGCAGGTTTCTGGAAGGATAAGGTAGTGTGTGAAGTGTGGTAGATAGGTGGAAGTGGTCGGCTAGAACCCACAGACCCAACCCTGTCACAGGCGGGATAAGGCTATGATGATAGGATAAGAAAGGATTGGTTATGTATGGTTTACATCCGTCTTTCGAATCCTTTCAAGAATCCTCTCCACAATGCAACGGGGAGCAACGGAACTAGCCCCTGGTTTCGGGGGAGCTCCGTATTGCGTTGGACACACGCAATACAGAATGCACCAGAACTATGCAGAGTGCACCAGAGTGCAGAGTGCACCAGAATGCAGAGTGCACCAGAATGCAGAGTGCACCAGAACTACAGTATTCAGTGGGTGGAGCTCTAATGATGTTGTAGTTAAAGGATCCTAAAGCACCAACGAAACAAACCCTGGCTTCGGTGAAGTGCCCCAATGAACAGTAGACCGATGACATATAACCATAGATTTGCAACTTTGGTCGACAGCCGATTGCCTCAAATACCATCGATTGGATCGCCCATTTGTCCATTCAGAGGGCCAAAGTTGGGTACCTGACCTTGCCATAGGCGGGAAAGGGTTAATAGTTTCTTGTACTAATTGACTAATTGCACTTTTTTCTTCCTAGATGCAGCTGTTTATTCAAACTACCGCTACGGATCAGAGCAACTAGCACCTTAGGACAAACATCTTTGACTATTGAACTGTTTTTAACGGTTAACAGATGATATGAATAATGCAATTAAAATATTATTTGTAATTTGTTTGCTTGCAAGACAAGAGTAAAGGAAGACCAAAACGGACGTGGGAGCAGGTGGTGAAAAGGGACATTGAGGCAGGCGGGGTGGAGGGGGCCTTGGTGGGGGATAGGCGGGAGTGGAGGATTAGCACTCGAAGACCCGATCCTGCCTCAGGCGGGATAAGGGTGAGATGACAATGATGATGGATTGTTTGCTTACAAGACAGAACGGCCTTCATGGCACAATGGGCAGCGTGCTCAATTTACTGCGTCACTGGTTCCAGGTTCGATATGAGTTGGCTTCTTTCGGGCGAGAGAGAGAGAGGCCCCCTAGTGCGGCTTTCTTCGGATGAGAAGCCGAGGTCCATGCGGCGTACGACGGCATTTGCACGTAAAAGAACCCACTCTCTATTATGCAATGGGTAGAAGCGGCAAAATTTCCAGTGTAGGAGCTCGCCCCCCCTGGCGTCGGTAGTAGGGGTTGCATCTTTGGTTGACAGTCGGTTGGAGAAAACTACCGTCCAATATATCACACGTTACGTGCCTCGCGTGCTTCCGGCAACCATATATCCCGCGAGCAGCCTCCTAAAGGTTCGTCCTGTTATGGCTGCTTGGCTAACTCCCCAACCCATTAAATGAATCCAGAATCAATGAATACTCATTGTATGAACATTTAAAGGGACAAAATGAGTACCCGACCCTACCATAGGCAAGAAAAGGGTTAAAGTTGATGTGTTTACTCACCATCCGTAGTTCTTTTGGTGTATCCAACCAGTGTTGCCAGATCTGAAGACTAAAAAGTAGCATTGCTGTACACCAAAAGTAGCGGATTTGAAGCATTTGTAGCCCAAATAAAAATGAATCATTTTGCTACTATGAACTTTTCCTGATCAAATGTTTCTTACCGTAATTATTTTAATAAACGGCGCGCCGTTTATTTTTTTTCAAAGGCCCCCCCCCCC
>JAAFCE010006156.1:3459462-3545225 GCA_013389805.1 Trigoniulus corallinus | reverse complement strand
GCAGCCCTAATACAGTTCATCTGCTGAAACGCATTTTGCCAGTCTATAAAGTCTTAAGGGTCACTTTGCCAGCTTATATAAAGTCCATGGGTTAATGTTATTAGCCTATCGAAGCCCCATGGGTCACCTTTTGCAGTACTGGAAACCCTAGGGGTATTTTTTGCAGTCCTGGGAACCCATGAGTCATTTTTGTCAACTATGCAGATAATGGATCAATTTCTTCAATAGGCCCATTTGTCTGAGTTCAACGGTTCCACTTTTGATAAGGATTAAGTACCTATTTGACCGCAGGAATGTCAAAATCATACCGGGCGAACGGTTGGACGACAGTTCATGCAGCCGGCTTCCAACCTAATACTGTAACCTCTATGCTTATTCAGCGTCTGCCTGCTTTACTTCGTTCATATGGCGCCACGGCGCTACTTCCCATCCCATGGAAGGGGCACTAGAGGAAGGCGTCTCGGGGCACTGCGCCAACGAGTTGGGGTCAAGAAATCACAGAGGGCACATACTTGACCATCAGTAGTCTGTTTCAAATGACTAGACTGCAAGCTGTAATCTGAAGATGATGAAGATAGGTCCGGAAGTTGGCGCGTCCTAGCAAGCATCAATTTTGGCATCGCTTTACTAGTTGATAATGATTTGGAATCCTTCTTATATTTGGGCACCTTTGTCGTCTCACCAGGTCTTGTAACCAGGCAGTCATCTTGAGTTCTGCAAGAACAAAAACATCAAGGACTTAATGACATGTTCCTAGGGCAGGACATGACAACTGTCCCCAAACCTAGTCCAATAGACCTAGGGCCTGCTAATATGCAACTTTCACTAGACTCAGTTTTGATTTATTTGGTTGGTGCTTTAGGACCCTTCAATTACAATGGTCAATAAAGCCCCGTCCACTGCGTAGTTCTAATGCATAGATTGCACACAGACTATGCTGTTATGACGACTTGGTGGTAGAAGTACCCAATGTTCCCAAGCGGTCACCCATACCAGTACTATCTGGGGTTGTGTTGCTTAACTTTAGTGATCAGACGAGAATTGGTGAGTCCAACGCAATACAGCCACACAGCCTCTCACTACAGCCCAGACCCCACGCTCTGAGATATGATTTAACACTTCTTTTCTTTCCTGCGTATTTCCTAGGAGCCCCGTAAAAACACCAGCGCTCCACCGAATGGGCCAATGTTGTGCCAGTAGGCAAGTACTTCTGAACTAAATATTGTCCCATTAATGGCGGAAATCTGAAGTCCGTCAGTATGACATTTCGAAGCGAGGAGCGAACTTGGGCAGAAAGACAAAGGGGAGAATGGCACACCAAGCCCACTTAATCGCCCTAAATAAAACACTGGGATACAGTCATCACTGTCTTATCCACTTTGGGACAAAGTCAGGGTTTGGTGAGTTTTGGCTTTGCATTCCTTTCTATTCTCCACGACGTCCAGTTCCACTTTACATGTGCCATGCTTCACAGAACCTGTTCCCAGGGTTTCAATGGTATTTTTCTTCCCTCCCAGGAGGGCGGAAATGGCACGGCTTTATTTTTCCATTCAAGGGAAGGTGCCCCTGGAGTATGCTTTCGGCACTAAAGAAGTCATTTGTCTAGGGCCAGGATAGATCTCGCAACCACTGACTCACGTCATCAGGTACTCAACCAGACATCATTCTGCTTGTGGAAGGGTTGAGTCTGCGGGTTCTGGTCCTCCACTCCCGCCTATCTGCCACTAGTTCTCCATCCACCCACACACTATCAAGTCCTTCGTGGAAACTGCTCCCACGTCTACTTAGGTTTTCCTCGGCCCCGGGTGTTTCCAATAATCGGTATCCCTGTCATGGACTTAATCTCTCATCTTTTCCGCAATGTGCCTCACCCGGGAACATTGCCCTTGATACCCAATCCATATACCGTAGCATGCCTATTTTCATGACTCCTCCGTACTGCCCAAAACTGTAATTCTTATAACATAGCCGGGGTTACCACTGCCTTATAGAATTTCCCCTTCAAATGTATTGGAACTCTCGGATCCCACAGGACCCCATTTACTCGTCTCTACTTCATCCAGCCTACACTGATCCAACGGATCACATCTAAGGCTATTTCATCATTGTTCTGGAACAGTGATCCTAGATACTGAAACCATTAGGTTTTTTTCACCACCTCGCTCCGACTACGTCACCACTGTTCCCATGTCCTTTCCTCATGCTCACCTCAGCCCCCCTCCTTTTCAATCGTTGTAATTTCATTTAGGCTCTGCTCTACTTTCTCCTTTTGTTGGTGTTTTCGAGTCCTTCAACTACAATGGTTATTATAACCCCGTCCACTGCGTAGTTCTAATTCAGAGCCTGCACAGACACTACACTGTTACGATGATTTGGGTATTAGAAGTACCCATGGTTCACAAGCGGTCACCCATTCCAGTGGTTTCTGGGGTTGCGTTGCTTAACTTCTGTGATCAGACGAGAGCAGGTGTGCCCAACGCATTACAGTCGCTCCTCTACTCCCTCTTTGGAGTCACCCAGGTTTTCAACATCGTCTGTGAACTGCCATGCCCTGGAGTGTCCATTCCTCTACTTAAGTCACAGAGAGCACACGGTCATTCCATGGTAGGGGTGTAAAGTGCCATCCCACCATGGTGACAGTAAAAGGGCAAAAAAAAACAATAAACAACAACAATCAAATGTTGCTGTCCAGTTGTAAAGACCGACCAACCCACAGCAGGGCTATCCTTCGACCCATCCGTGTAGATAAAAATGTGGCCCTCATAGGTGAAGAACAAGTGCCCAAACTCCTATTAATAGACTGACCTATCGGTACTGGTTTTGGGGTAGGATGCAGCGTCCAGTCGAAACTAGGCTCTAGCACTGTCCATGGCGGCAATGTGGCTGGCAGTACAGGTAGCACCCTAGGGAGGGTCACACCGAGGTCATTGAGACCATCCAAACACCGCACACCGATGGGAGACGGAACCCGTGGGCGGCGCGCGTCGCATGGTGTGATTGAAAACGACCCTGTGTGTAGGGTGCTGTGGCTGGGCCATCAGCCTCAAGATACATGCTGCCGCCAGGTACTTACGCTGCACAGTCAGTGGAGGATCTCCAGCCTCAGCACACAGGCTGGGGCTGGGCTGGGACAGAAAGCCCCACTGGATAACCGGAGGCCAGCATGCAGAGGAAGAGGGGGTTGGCCTTATTCGGATGAAAAAGTATGGACTTAGTGCGGAGCTGTGGAACACCTTATACTTAATTTGGAAGCCTGCAGTGTTTTCTCAGGTGGTCCTTACCCAGGTTGTGAAATCATTGTACACATCCCGAACTAAGCCCTTCAGCCAGACAGAAGCTCCAGTAATCCATCTGAAATATTATTCATCAATCAAGAAATGTTATATTAGCTTTGTACCTTATTGGTGGCTCCTGCCCTGATGACTTTAACGCACTAAACTGTAGACTAGAAGATCGAAGCCCTCGATGAGATCTGTGCCGTGAACTGACCTTGACGTCATCCGACTGCTGTAAGGCATTCTGTCTCTGAAGCAGCTTTAAAATGCTCTGAACGTCAGTGACTAACTTATTTTCAAGGCGCTGTATTTGTCTGAAATAACGTAACAAAAATTCCTATTATCATTATTCCAAGCCCTGGTTCCACCAATGAAAGGGTTTAAACCACCTTTAAGCGGACGGAATCAGGATCATATGGGCAAACCATGCAGGCTTCAGTTCACATTGCCCGTGGCTGAAACTCAGAACATACGGGCAGACCGTTGGACGGTAATTCATGCAGCCGGCTACCGACCCAATGCTTCAACACCTGCGCCACGTTTTATCGTCGACCTACTGTTCGTTGGGGTACTCCACCGACGCCAAGGGGACAAGCTCCTGAGCCAGAAAATTTTACTCCTCAACGGTTTATTCCGCGTAGAAAAGGTTCGTTTATGTGCAGTGGTAACTGATGAATATAGTGCACCCTTCCAGAAGACAACGTCTTATTAGGTGCAGGGGACACCATACATAATTCGCCTCTGTGGCGCAGGAGATTGCGCGCTCGATTACTGTGCCAGTGGTTCCAAGTTTGATACTGGATCGATGTAGAATGGTGTTTTTCAGGTGAGAGAGCGATGTCCTGAGTACGACTTCCGTCAGGCGGGAAGTAAAGCCATGGCCACGTAACCGAAGCTTGGGACACCTACCAGCAGAAGAAAAGAGAGGCGAAGGAAGTAGTGGGTAGGAAGATTGCAGAGGGGGATAGGAGGAAATGGAAGGAAATCATGGATGGGGGGAAACAGATGACAAAGAAATTTTGGAGATATGTGAGGGATAGACGTAGAGAGAGGAGTGAGGAGGTAGGGGATGGTAGAAAAGCCTTAGTAGATAAGGATGGTAGGAATATAACCAGTAGAGAAGGCATTAGGAGGGTATTGAAGGAATATGGATGTGGGTTCTCCACTACAGGTGGAAAGGTGGTGGAAGGGCAACACAGAATAACAACCAGCCAGGGATCATCAGCTGGAGAGGCTTGCTTTACTAGGGTAGAATTAGATAATGAGATAAATGCATTGAAGTTGGGAAAAGCTTGTGGGGAGGACAAGGTACCGAATGAGTTTCTCAAAGCACTAGGGAGTAAAGGCAGAGAACTGCTCTTAAAGATATTTAATGAGTATTTAGGGGATGGAAAAATACCAGATGACTGGGGCATCACACGGGTAGTGATGCTGTACAAGGGCAAGGGAAAGAGCAAGGAATGTTTGGATAGCTACCGGCCAGTAGCTATAAACAGTTGCATGTATAAGTTATTTGCTGGGCTAGTAAGGAGGCGATTAGGTACAATAATAGAAGAGTCAGGGAAATTAGTGGAGTTCCAAAATGGGTTCCAAAGGGGGCGCAGAACAGGTGATAGCCTGTACATAATTACTCAGATTATGGAGGTAGTTCAAAGAAAGAAATGGAAGGCATACCTCTGTTTTTTGGATGCTAAGGGTGCATATGATAAAGTGGATAGGGAGAAGCTATGGACAGTTCTTCCCAAGTATGGGGTTAATAAGGTGCTAGTGGAACTGCTCCGGAAGCTATATATGGGTACTAGGTACGATTTCCATTGGGAGGGAATAAATACAGGACAGATAGGTGTGGACAAGGGGTTGCGACAGGGCTGTCCATTATCACCAATTCTGTTCCTAGTGTACATCAATGAACTGGGGATTAGGCTCCAAGATAGAGGGCTGGGGTTTTCTCTGGGGGATGGTATCAAGTTGCCTGCCATCTTCCAATGTGATGATATAGTGCTGCTGACAGAGACAGAGGGAGAACTCCAGGAAGAACTGGATATCTGTGAACAGTACAGTAGGGATTTTCAGTTAGAGTTTGGTCAGGACAAAACAAAGCTGATGATCATAGGAGAGGATAATGTGCTGCCTAGCAATCAGGTACCAATCAAGCTTGGGGAGAGGGAGATAGAGGTAGTGTCAGAGGTTACATACTTGGGGGTTAAACTTACAAATGATAGGGGATACCTGAAAGCAATGGAAGAAAACATCGTTTGTAAGCTGAAAACCAGAGAAGGATTAATAAGGAAACTGGCATTCGATTCATTCTCAAGGTATGAATTGGTTAGGGGCCTATGGAAAGCGGTAGCAGTACCAGGGTTAACATATGGAAACGAGGTCCTATGCATTAGTAAAAAGGTAATGGACTGTATGGAAATAGCCCAGAGAAGGTTAGGTAGGATGGCCTTAGATGGAAATAGGTTTACAGCAGTGGAGGCAATACAGGGAGACATGGGGTGGTCTACATTTGAACAGAGGGAAATGATTAGTAAGTTGGTATACCTATGCAGGATATGGGGACTAGAGAAGGAAAATCCAGTATGGCAGGTAAATGCATGGGTAAACAACATGAGGGTATCTACCAACTGGGAGAGGAGGGTAAACAGGATGTCAAAGAAGATAGGCATAACACTGATAGGCATAAACTGGAAGAGGTTCTGGGGGTGGAGCGGCTGGAATGGGTGCGAAAGGCAAAGGTGTTGCTGGGGTGCTGGTGGAGATCTGGGCATATGGGTCTAGCATGAAAAGATCTCGCCAGCAAGGTATCCGTCACAAAGGATTACATATTCATATTCATGAGGCAAAATTACCAGGAATAGGAGCTCGCGCCCTAGCGCCGGTGAAGCGTCCCAACAAACAGTAGGCCGACGCGACGGTAAATAAGCAGGGGGGGAGGGTTGCAGCTTTCGTCAGCAGCCGAATGCGTCAAATACCATCTAATAGATCGCCCATGTGCCATTCCTAAGGGACAAAAGATGGATACCCGACCCTGCCATAGGCGGAAAAAGGTTTAGGAGTTGCTTTGTAGGGGACACCGGCTTTACTTGCTATCCAACGGAACGCGCACTGGGGCTACGACAGTATAAAACTACGGTAGCATGTAGTCATTGGCGTCACTAGGGGGTGCGGGCCACACCGGGTGACACCACTCGTACCATGACAAATGGGGTGCCACAAAGCAGAAGAAGCGGCTTTTTTTCGGGAGAGGGGGATGACGCCAATCCTAACGACGCACTGCCTGTAGGGGCACCAATTTGAAAAAGTAAAGGTTAATAGTGACATACTTGCCAAGATGATCTATTCTTGCATCCAGATGTTTGATGTGAGCGTCATTTATAATTGTTCCTCGTTCAACGTTGTCCTGGCCCTGTCCATGAGAATGCAAACTAATACTAGACATTGGAATGGTCATACTGGAGCTGGACTTGGACATGGATTTCGATGATCCAGGAGCTGAACTCGACTGCCCATTGCTACTTCTCTCGGGCCCTTTGGCCTGTTTTCTAATATTGCTTTCTTCTACGTCGTCGTCACCTAAAATTAAAAAACAGAAAGAGGTCACAAACACTTAAAAAAAGATGGCGGCCAGGCTGCAATTTTTGGTCCCGAAGGATGGATGACATTTGCTTTCAGTGGCAGGATGGCAGGATCGAACCTGACTTCGAGACAAATGGTTTTAACCTTCCCAAAATAAGGAAGCCCTAAAGGACCGCATAGAAAGTAGCCATAGGCCTCAGTGAGGTGTCTCCGATGTCACCATTGCACGGAAGAGAACCCCTTCTACACGGAGTAGAGCTTGCCTGCTTCGCGTGGGTATTCACCTCTGCAAGAAGTCATCTGCGCCTTGCAGGATCGATCCCGCCTTCTACAACTTCAAAAAGTCTAGCTGCTCTCAAAAGCTGTTACAGAAGCTTAGGTGTGATGGAACCGCAGAAAATTTGGAGATAATGTCCCAGGGTTAGTAGCAATATTTCAGGAATCAGATTAACTTTTGTATCCGAAGGGCTTCTTCCATTTTCCTGCTCAATTTCTATTTTATGCGTTTTAATGCTTGAAGGGCTCTCTGTGGATGCCCATGTAAAGATCCTAATTTCAAGCCTGAAATTTATATCCTGAACACCATTCCGTCTCTAAGAAATTACGGTTTCATTATTCCATTCCAGGTTCCCAGGAGCACTGTTCCATTGTGCCCTTACTGCCTTGACCAGTCTTCAGATGTTCAGGGCTTGCCTTTATACAGAGCCTTAACCCCATATTACCAATTAACGGATTAGAATCCCATCAGAATACCTTGTCTACGTCTTTTGTGTTTCAGTAACGATTGGTCCTGGGTGGATGGTAAAGGGTAGAAGCCATCTTGAAAATGTCTTGTTTTGACTTGCGTAAGGTCCGTTAGGCTTCGCTTCAGCTGCTGAAAGACACCTATGAAAATAGAAAGTCTATTTAGGTCAGAATATTTTGCCAAATCCCAACTTCGCCATCATAACCTTGTTCCGCCCCAGGGGAAGGGTCAGGTCGGCTTTGAATTCCTACCTAATCATCATCAGATCCCCATGCTCCAAGGTACAACTTATTCCCAAGTCTGCTTTGGCTTTCCTGTATCCCGTCTGCTTCTGTTGGACCCAACCCCGTGAAGAACCTGTTCTCGTCTATAGCAGGGTTGGTTACCCATACTTGCCCCACTACGACACAAGGGTGATCTGCTGAACGATGTTTGGTACGCTGCCGGCTGCCAACCTGATGCTAAAAACCCTAGATGATGTAACGCCGGCGTCAATTCTTCCGGGAGACAATTTCTTTTACCAGATGACAGAAGGGAGACGCCCTCCGCGGTTGCTGAGAGGTAGCGTGCAGGACTACTGAATAGGCGGTCCCATGCTCGTTCTTGGAATGAGGTTCCCAGTGCGCCATCTATCGGACGGGCAGTAAAACTGTGTTCCCGTATAATGTACGATGCCTATGGCAGGGTCGGTGGACCATTGATGTTCTATCAACGACCTGATGGGACAATTTATATAAGTCGCCGGCTGAATACCTAATGCTACAACCAATATACTTAATATTTGGGGTGGGGAGGGGGGATTGGGGCACTTTTTCCACCGCCGAAGCCAGTCGAGGGCGAGTCTATATACCAAGAAACTGTGTAGATCTACAAGTTCACGGTAGAAAGGGTTCTACGTGCATGCGAAATCGTACACACCACACGGTGCCAAGGCTTTAGTTCCAATCCGAAACGTGCACTAGATGCCGGTCAGTCTGTCTCTCTCACTTTGTGCCCTCTCTCTGCGCATCTCTCGCCTTCTCATTATGCTCCCACATCTGTCTCCCTCTGTGTGTTGTGGATGTTGTTGGTGTTTTAGGGCCGTTCAACTACCAAGGTCATTAGGGCCCCGTCCACAGCATAGTTCTTATGCAGAGACTGCACAGACACTACACTAATTGCGACGATTCTAGGGTATTACCAGTGCCCAGTTTTCCCAGGAGACCACCCATGTCAGTACTAGCTAGGGTTGCGCTGCTTAGCTTCAGTGATCAGACGATAACTGGTGTGTCCAACGCAATTCGCCGCTCCCCTCCCTCTCTGCCATCTCTCTCACCATCTGTGCCTCTATTTATCTCTCTCTGTGCGGGCTCCCTCTCTCTCTGTGCATCTCTTTCCCTCTCACTGTGCCTCCACCTTCTCTCTGTGTGTGTGATCCACCTCTCTGCGGGTCCTCTCTCTCTGTGTCGCCTGACTCCCGCTGTGCCTTGTCTCACCCTCTGTACCTCTCTCTTTCTCTCTCTGTGTGGGCTTTTTCTCTCTTTGTGTCGCCTTCCGCTCTCTCTGCGCTTCTATTTATCTCTCTGTGCGCCACCCTTCTCTCGCTTTGTCCTCTCTCTCTCTCTCTCTCTCTCTCTCCCTGCGCCATCTCTCTCTGAGTGCCGACCCTCTAGCTCTCTCTCTGCGCCTCTATCTCTTTGTGTGTGCCCCTTCTCTCTCCATCTATGTGCTATCCTTCCCTCGCTATGCCCTCTCTCTCCCTCTGTGCTATATTTGTGTGCCCTCTCTCTGACCTGTCTGGGTCCCCTCGTCTCTCTCTCTCTCCTACCTATACTAGCATAGAACCTAGAACCACAACCTCCGTACCACATTCCTACGTAAAAGGCGTATTCTGCCGTAAATAAAAAAAATCAGTCGTTTGACAAGTACAGTATTAGCCACACTTACCGGTAAGCGCCGTGAATGCGCCGTCACTCACTCTCACCCCATCCTTAAATTCAAAATTTGCTGGGGTAACATCCTGTCCAGCCTTTTCAGGTGAGAATTCTAAAATACCAGTTCCGCTATGTCTGGAGATCTCTTCATCACTAAACGGAGAATCATTCTCAACGGAAGTTTCATGCTTTGGTTTCGTCCACCGTCGTCTACTAGGCAACTGATAAGCATGCTGTCTCACATCATCGTCTGCAAGAAATTATCATATATATATATATACTCCAGTTTACCGCCTATGGCAGGGTCTCCGGCTGAGCTCATGGAGACATAAGCGAACTATTGAACTGAATTTTTACGCAACCGGATACCGATCTAACGCAGTAACCCCTTGCTAATTTTAACGTCGGCCTACTTTTCTTCCGTTGCCTGGTTCTCCATCCTCTCAACTGGGTCCCTTTTCCTAGACCCTCCATTCCTTCGATTAGGTCCCTCTTCCCTGGCCTTCCATTCCTTCGATTCCGTCTCCTTTGCTAGGCTCCTCATTACCTCGACTGCGTTCCCTATTACTGGTGTTCCATTCCAATGACCGGGTCCCTCTTGTCTGGCCCTCTATTCGCACGACACGGTACCCCCGTGAGAGTAAAAGACTGATATACTTACCGTCATTGTCTAGAAGTCGGCAATTAGTTACTTTTCTACGGAATATGTTAGGGTCCACCCCCAGTTGATCATGCTGAAATGAACAAATTCAGTTGAATACAGGTGAAAAAGGAGTAATTCATAAATCCGGACGGAAAATTAACCAGAACTAGCCCCAAGTGCCAGACACAAGGCCAGTTGGTCGTCAACCGCAAAGGAAGGAATCATATCAAGACAGCAGTTGGGGCCCCAAATGAATACTACACCAAAGTTGTTTTTTATCTCCTATCTCAATGGCTCATGGCTCGCCTCGCTGGCGCAGTAGGTAGCGTGCTCGGTAACTGTGTTAGTGATTCTTGGTTTGATACTGAACCGAAGTAGGTTGGCATCTTTCGTCTTAATTCGGGTGAGAAATAAAACCGAGCCAGGTTTTAGGCTATGCTATAATATCAGGTGAAATCAAGCCTGGATTCTTGCTATTTTCCGTTGTAATATTCATTCCAAATTACATTTCAGATGATTTTTTCTGCGCCTTTTTGCGCCTTTTCCAAATGCAGAAGGTTATCAAGGAACAATTTAACCCTTATCTTCCGTCACCAGGCCTTGCATTTTCCGGATTTTCTCTTGTGGACTTCACTAGCTTCCTGCATTTTGGCGTACAGTCATGTGCTGGAGAGATTTTTTTATTCCATTGTATAGGGTTTTTTTATATAAATCACAATTAAATTAGGTAGTGCGCTCGATTTACTGCACCAGTGATTCCAGGTTCGATACTGGATCGAGGTGGGTTGGCTTCTTTCAGAGAGCGAAATGCCCCAATTGATTGAATCATTTGTTGGTGTTTTAGGGCCCTTCAACAACAGTGGTCATTAGAGCAGTCCAGTGCTTAATTCTATTGAACATTCTACACTGACACTTCGCTTCAGCTTTGCGGGGGATTCGTTCCTCAGAAAATAGCATAAAATGAGACTATAAGTCTATGGAAAAATGAGGGATACATTCCATAATTAATATTCGCATAACTCGGAAATAACAAATTAAAATGAATGTACAACCGCATAAAAAAAGTTTGTTGATGTTAAAGAAAATAGGATTCTTAATAAATTTCTCTGGGAAGCTGAAAAAGATTTATATGAACCTTAAATAAAATTGTATTTCAATTCAATTGTCTATCTCAGTGGTCGGCAAACTCCTCAGTCCAAAGAGCCAAATATCAACAATACAATGATTGAGATTTCTTTTGAGAGCCAAATTTCTTAAATTAAACTATCTAGGTAGTAACACCATTATTAACTTAATAATGATCTCATTTATTGATAAAAATCAAATTTTTGGAAATGGCTGGTTAGAAAAATACAGGTAACTGTGCTTCAAGAAGATACTTTTGCCACCAACGTGTGATTTGTGAATGCGTCAAGCACTGACCACTTTACACAATGAGACTGCTGACTGAATGACTCACTCAACTCGTGCATAAGGCCCTTTGTCCACTGACACAGCCCATCTGCCACTCGACTGAAAAATAATCAAATTTTAGTTCCTTTTCAGTTGGATGCTAGTCTGACTCATGTTAATGATATGCAACGCAATGTAAGGCAACTGGTGAGAAACGAGTTGCATCGCAACTGAGCATGTCCGTTTCATTGCAACTGTCAAATAATTCGCACCATTCGCACAATGCTCTCTTCATCTGAACTACTCGGCATCATAAGTGCAACTATTGCCAAATAGCTGCATCTGTGGACGAAAGTGGCATTGCAATTAACTTTAGTTGCATTGCATTTCAGTTGAGTTGCAGTTGCAGTTGAGTGAGTTGCAGTGGACGAAGGGCCTTAGTCAACTGTGCCTTCCAAGCGCCACATACCGCCTGTGCCACGTCTTCTGTCACTCGAACGATACTGCGGTGCATGCCTGTGCACCAGCACAGTCATTTGTGGAAGAGCCACATTCAAGGGGCCAAAGAGTACTTAGCTTTCAATTGGTGTGGCCAGGACCCCCAGTGCTTGGTATTTGCCGACGATGTAGGAAGGTTAGAGGAGTCCCAAGAGGAGGTTCAACAGGGCTTACAGGAGATTACTACAGCAATGGCAAGGGGGGGGGGGGCTGAAGGTTAACATGAAGAAAACAGAGTACTTAGCTTTCAATTGGTGTGGCAAGGACCAAGGGGGTGTAGTTCGTTGTGGAAATGAGGTGCTACCAGCAGTGAAAGAGTTTGGGTATCTAGGATCAGGGATTCAGAGCAACGGGGAAATCGATTCTGACGTTACCCACAGAATCAATGCTGGATGGCTGAAGTGGAGACAGGCAAGCGGGGTGCTGTGTGACCGCAGAGTCCCAATAAAGTTGAAAGGTAAGGTTTACAAAACTGTAGTTAGGCCCGCCATGCCGTATGGATCTGAGTGCTGGGCAGTGAGGAAGAACCACGAGAGGAGAATGCAAGTGGCCGAGATGCGAATGCTGCGTTAAATGAGTGGGGTGTCGCGTGCTGACAGAGTCCGCAATGAATATGTTAGAGGCAGCTTGGGGGTGGGAGACATCGCAGAGAAGATGAGAGAACATAGGTTGAGGTGGTATGGGCATGTGATGCGAAGGGGGGAGGAGGAGCTCACACAGTATATTATGGGGCAACAGGTGGTGGGTGGCAGCAGGAGTAAGGGAGACCCAAGCGAACGTGGGAGCAGGTGGTTCAGAGGGACATGGAGGCATGTGGGGTGGATGAGAGCCTGGTTGGGGATAGATGGGAGTGGAGGATCAGAACCCGCAGACCCGACCCCGCCATAGGCGGGACAAGGGTGCGATGATGATGATGTTTGTGTCCTTTCCTTCTTGTGTTTTGTGTCGGGAAAGCATTTCCGACCATGCATTGCTATGTGATTTCCCATCGTGTAGGTGCACTCTATCTCTGCTGATAGTTTGTAACTGCTGTACTGATACACCCTGTAGAGTTCCTTTCCGTGCAGTGGTGACGTCGTACAACCACAAGGGACCACGGCTTTACTTCTCATCCGACGGAAGATGCGCTGAGGGCCTCTCGACTAAAACAAACCAACCTACCGAAGTACTCACCCCTGTACCACTGAGCGGACACACGGGGGATCCATTGGACGGTAGCTTATCAATGCTCCAACCCTGATTCTTAGTTACCGTCTGGTCTACGGTTTATTGGTCCCTCCAACGAGCTCCAACAATGAGAATTTTGCCCCATCCACCCATTACGCAGTAGAGAGGGTTCTTTTAAGTGCAAATGACACCGTATACCATACCATAGCGTAGGGTACCAGGTTTAATTCCCATCCGACGGAAGTCCGCAATCGGGGGCCTGCTCTTCTGAAAAAAGTGAGGCCGAAGAAGCCCACCCATCGCGCTCCAGGATTGAATCTGGAAACACTGATGCAGTTGGCCGCAATGCGGATTTCTCTCCCCTCTCTCGTCCGCAGAATCCGACCCACCTGGAAAAGCAGACGCAATAGGCCAACGTGGGGACCTCCTCTATCTCTGTCTCGTCCGAAAGTGAGGAAGCCACACCATTGTGATCCAGTATCGAATCTGGAACCAGTGACGCAGTAGGCCGCAATGGGAACCTCGTCTCTATCTCGTCCGAAAGCGTCAGATGAAAGAGGCCAACCCACTGCGATGCAGTATCCAGCCTGGAACCACTGACGTTGTAAGCCAAAATGGGGACCTCCTCTCTCTCGTCCGAAAGAGTGTGGCCGAAGAAGCCAACCCAACGCGATCCAGTACCGAACCTGGAACCAGTGACTTAGTAGGCAGCAAGGGGAGCATCCCTCTCTCTCTCTCGTCCGACAGCGAGGCCAAAGCCAACCTACCGCAAAACCAATGACGCAGTAGGCCGCGATGGGGGACCTTATCTCTCGTCCGAAAGAGTGACGGAGAAGAAACCGACCTACGTGATCCAGTACGTAACGTGGAACAATTGACACAGTAGGCCCCAATGAGGACCACTCTTCTCCCTCCACTCTCGCGCGAGAGGGTAAGGCTGAAGGAGCCAATCCACCGTGTTGTTTGTTGGTGTTTTAGGGCTCTTCAACTACAAGGTCATTAGAGCCCCGCCAATCCACCGTGATCCAGTATCGAAAGTGGAGCCAATGACGTAGTAGAGCCCAATGGGAAAGTGACCCCGAAGAAGCCAACCCCCTGCGATGCAGTATGGAACCTGGAACCACTGACGCAGTAATCCAGCACGCTACCTCATGAGTCGTTGAGGCGGTTTCGAACATTGCCCTACAGGGAATGGCTAAAATTCCTATTTAATTAGTCCGGTGGGGTTTCCTGAAACAAATTATCCTGTTTGCTGAATAATCCACGAGCAGCCTAAACTACGACTAATTCCAGAAGCTCACGAAACATGACGAACAAAGATCTGAATTTGGCTTAATTCGGCGACAAACAGCATTTATGTTCCTGCCTAATTATTAACGATTATTACAGTTGCCGAATGCAAATGGTCGATAATTAACAAGCCGGAAGTAGATAAATATTCATGATGATCATTCCGTGTGCCACACTGCGGTGCAAATCCTAAAAGGAATCTTTCCAGGGTAGGCACTCATTAACTTAAATGCATATTAGGCTAAGGTAACTGTAAATATTAAGTTCGTGTCATAAAATTTCCCCCAACGAGCACGCCCTTTAATAAACATGATAATTAGCCTAACTCCGAACGCGTTTTTTACGTTCAGGGCAGGGCCGTGCACCTTTACGCCATATCGCTACAGGCAACACACGGAAAAGCTAGAGAAGGTTAGTTTTTTATGGAGCCATCTGTGACCTCATGCTGAGACAGCTTGAATATTAAAGGTGAAGGAAAAATGCCCTAACGGATCAAAATAGGCACCGAGACGGTTGCAGCATTAGGTCGGCAGCCGGCTGCCTATAAATACCGTCCAAGGTCGGCAAGCCGGATAAAGGTTTGTGATAATCAGAGGGGTGGTTAGGGTTTTCAGAACCCGGTGGTAAAACTCGTTATTGTGCCCCTTCGTGACAAGACGCGAGTCATAACAGGGCCCGCCATTATTTCCCGCAAATGATTGAGCGTTAGCACATGAAAACTTTTTTGATGGCATATATTTCGGGAGCCATTTGGATTTTCGGGTCCCATCTGCACCTAAATGATCCCCATGATGTAGGCGCTCCTCCACTGGCGTCAGTGGAGGAAAAGTGTCACAACGAATCAAAACAGCTGACGATACGGTTGCAGCATGAGACCAGCAGCCGGCAATGCAAAAGGGAAAATGAATAGTATGGCAATGCAAAAGGCAAAATGAATAGTATGATATAGTGCAGAGGTGGTCACTAAAGCTGGCGCTGCTTTTCCAGTACACTAAGGCAGGCGGCCACTTTAAAGGCCGATTCCCAATACCACATCAATGGGAGCAGTAACGGAAACGCAAATGAAAACGTTAGGGACTTTTATTGCAACGTTCTTTGCAAGCATACGCTACACTATGCAGACGAATATTCATCAGCACAAACGTGAATGCTGAGCATACGTTTTGATATATGCTTTTCAGACGTATGCTCTGGTGACGCTTGTGGCTGAGTAAAAAATAATCAGAAAATGGGTGACAGAGGAGGAGGTCTCTCAGATGGTGGCGCTCATGTATGGGCCGTTGCAGAAACGCTGCAATAAAACTCTAATTTTTTTTTAAAAATCGTATGCTAATCATGTGGTCTGTTTACGTTACTTTGTGCGTGCGTCGACGCTATAATAGAGAGCTTGAGTGATCCACTATAGAACGTGTGTTACACAACATAAAAACACAATAGGGAGATTTAGTACTAGGTAAAACTTATGCACGCATCAGTGTCAAATCACCACGTGATGAGTTTTTGCACAACGATGTCACACTCACTCATGATTGAGCTGTGAGTACCACCTAGTGATTTGCAAAAGGAAGCGTTGAATCGTACGGTCCTCCATAGGTCAGGCAATTTGCAGGTCTAATCGTACATGCTCCATATCTCAAGCTGGTGTTTGTGCCTGCACGTTTCCATTTTCGTCTGCTAACCATGACATACGTTTAAAAAACATATTGCTTAATCTCCCTAGTAGTACGTATGGTTCTGTGAAAAACACAGTTTGAGTGCTCTGTAACCACACGTTATCGTTAACGTCCTGCCCTCTATTTGTTGGAAAATGAAACTGGGTTCCTTTAGAAGTAATTTTCGTTATTTTGAATGAGTCTGCCATTTTATCATAACGTTCGTTTAAACCTATGTAGAACGTATGATTACTTCAGCATAGGCTTAAACACACGTTTCTAATTTTACTTTGGAATGTTGCACATGCACAGTATGATATTCGTCTGCTTTGAGTAACATGCGTTGTTCGAAAACGGATCACTCAAGCTCTCTAATAAAACTCCCTGTTAATGCGAAATCTTCCAAGCTTCACAATATTCCCCATCTAAATAAAAATGCAAATGTACTGTACGTTTGTTCAAAACTGCAAATCTCCAAAAGTTCTTGACCGATTGCTTTGAAATTTGGACACAACGTTTAAATCCAATACAGGCGGGATTTTATATACTGAGATTTTATATAACATACGCTATTTTAAATATTTTAATATTCCATTTACTATTATATTTCAATGTTTTCCGATTGCATTCTTAATGCCTAGTTCCATGGCACGCGACAAGAGAGAGAATAGCGCTTGAGCAGACGACAAAATTATGACGTCAACCACAGGCGCTATGCAAAATTGCTCCTGTTGTAGTTTCGTGGCAGGCGAGAAATCATGCGAAATGTAAATGTTTCAAAAATGCCTGTAAGGTGGCGCCCACAGCACAAAAATCCAACAACCAATAAAATTTAAAAGCTAACGTTGTTCGAAAAGCGATAGCCAATGAAATGCACGCGACAGTTGCAAGCAAGAAATGCAGTTGACTACCTCTCAACTCCACTTTTCAGTTGAATTTGCGCTACCGTGGAAAAAAAGTTGAGTTCCTACGTCATCAGTTTCTGTGGCATTTCGTCTGCTCGAACGCAATTTGCGTCGGTGTTGCGTGTCACGGAACCAGGCTTAAGTTGAAATGTGTTGTTTTTGTAAAAATTCAGCTGTGTCCTTTACCATAGCGTTCATTTTGAAAGTATAGCTCATTTTTTTCTTTTTTCATTTCGTTTTTAAACTTCTTTTTATTTTTCACTGCAATTGTGCTGTGTCGATTGATCTGTGGTTGAATTGCAATATTGCGTTAGTTTTTTTTTCTTGCTTGTTTTTTCCCTTTATTAATGTTTTGCAACTTTATGTTTTTTGTTATAACTTCCTTTCTAATTTTGCACTGCAATTGATGTGTTTTAGTTCATTCCAAATAATTTTTCTTTCCATGCAACTGAAAAGGGAAGGGCCTGAGGGTGAATATTAAGTAGACTGAATACCTAGCTTTCAAATTGTGATGGCCAGGTTCCAGAGGGCGAGGTTTGCTCTGGACGTGAGGTGATACCAGCAGTGCAAGAGTTCAGATATTTAAGATCACTGTTCCAGGCAAACTGTGAAATACTCAGATGTGATCCTTAAGATCAAGGCAGCATTGCTAATGTGGAGACAGTCAAGTGGCGTCCTGTGAGACTGCCAGGTTCCAATAAAACTAAACAGCAAAGTTTACCGAACTATGATTAGGCCAGCTGTGCTAAAATGACTCAGTGTTGGGCTGTGAGGAGGAGCCACATAAATAGAAAGCAAATAGTCAAGATGTGAATTCTGCACTTCGCAAGTGGGGGGGGGGTGTGTACAAACCAACATAATCTGAAATCATGTTAGAGGTAGTCTGGGGGGGGAAGGTTGGACACATTGTGGAAAATGTGTGGTTGGGAGCACCAGAAGGAGAAGACGAAAGCAGATGTGGGAACAGGGCATACAAAACGACATGGTTATGTGCAGGGTGGACGGGGGCCTGGTTGGAGATAGGCGGGGGTGGAGGATTGGAACCCACAGACCCGATCCAGCCATGGGCTGGAGAAGGGTGTGATGATGATGATGGAGAAATGCACACTTTTTCTTTTCTGAGTCACAGCAACGTGTGGCTGGGCATAGCTAGTAATGAATAAAATGGAAGGAAATTAGTGGAGGTGCATAAGGATTTTCACTGTCAGTAATTTGTTTGTCTTAAATTCTTCTTTTAAGGTATGTAATGAGCCCACTCCTTTTACAAATAGAAGAAATTACCCAAACCAACAACATTTACAAATAAAAGAAATTTATTTGAAGCCAAAGGTTTTAGGAAAGATGGCCTGCATGGTCAAAAACAAAGATGTGACTGGTAATCATCTGCTAGTAATGAGCGTCATAATGCTCTGCTCCCGTTGGTCAAGCAACATACGTTTAATGGAAAAGATGAAAGTTTGTCAACTTTCCCGTCTGTTTACGTTTACAGTTATCGTTCCTGTTCATCGTGAAGGGTGCAGTGCAATCTGATCTTCTAATGTTAAGTTTTCCTCCCGTTCTCATTTCTGTTAGCACTCCCGTTTCGGTGCTACTGTGAATTTGCCTTAAGGCCAGCACTATATTTCTGGTACTCTAAGGCCGGCATTACAGTTCCGGTCCTAGAGTGCATATTTCTAAATAATGCTGCAGGCCATAAGAAATCCAGTGGCTGCCCGTAAATCGTACATCCCTAGTATAGTATGTCCTTCATCTAAAGGTGCTATTTTCTCATGCGCTGTTTTATCAGGGTGCCAAATATACCGTATAACAGATGCCTCATGTGTTTCAATGGGACAAATGGGAATGGGACCTTGCCACAGTCGTGAAAAGGGCTAGTGATGATGGCCTCAAGAGGAGTAACGAACTCATTTACATACGTATCACTTCATGCTCCTTATATAGCGGTAAGGGCACTTAAGGCTTGCCCTGAAAGAAGCCATCCCCGTGTCCTGCACGCAAGTACTTAATCACCGAGAGCGACAACGCCCAATACAAATGCTAAAAGAAATTAATTTTAAATGAGACTCCTAATGAATTCACACTCAAGACCAGGATCGGTCTTGTTAATTAGAAACACCAGAATTACCTCATTAAAATTTTATTCAAATGCTAGGATTTCTCCTCTGGAAAATTAGTCATGCACAGATTGAAATAATGCAAATTAAGCACCGCGTCATTTAACCCTTCCAGAAAACTGGGCAGGTCAGAAATTCTACAAACTAGTCGAGTTCACACACCCCACCCTAGGAGCCTCTGCCAAGAAACTTCAAATCTAATTACAGAAAACCCGTTGAAGTAGTTTGAGCCTCCTTGGTGGCGCAATAGGTAGGGTGCTCGGTTTACTGCGCCAGTGGTTCCGGGCTCGATACTGGATCAAAGTGGGCTGACCTTTTTCGGGCAGTAGAGAAGCCCTGAGCGCGCCTTCCATCACATGAGAAGTAAAACCGAGGTCCAATGCGGTGTACGATAGCATCTGAACGAAAAAGAACCCTCTCTATTATGCAACGTGGTAAATAAGGCAATATTCCCAGGTGTAGGAAGTCACACCTGGCGGACCAGATCTCCAAAGAGCCGTAGTGCCCCCCCCCCCGTTTATATGTTGTCTGTTTCAATGGTGTTCTAGGATCCTTCAACTACATGGTCATTAAAGACGGGAGCGGTTAATTGCGTTGGACACACCAGTTCTCGTCCGATCACTGAAGTGAAGCAACGCAACTCCAGTTAGTACTGACATGGGTGGCCGCTTGCGAAAACTGGGTGCTGCTAATACCCAAAAATCGTCGCATTAGTATAGTGTTTGTGCAGTCTCTGCATAAGAACTACACTGTGGACGGGGCTCTAAATGACCTTGTAGTTGAAGGGCCATAAAACACCAACAAACAAACAATCATTAAAGACCTGTCCACTGCATAGTTCCAGTGCAGAGACTATACAGACTATACACGAAATGCGACGATTATTGGGTATTAGCAGTACCCAGTTTTCCGAAGGGGCCACCCATGTTAGTACTAGCTGGAGTTGCGCTGCTTAACTTCAGTGACGAGACGAAAACTGGTGTGTCCTACGCATTAAGCTCGTCCCAGGCCCCGTTTATGAACGTTAAGTGTGAGACAAACAAAAACATTGGTACTTACATCTCTCAAATTAAAAGTTATTTCTAAGTTCGTTGAAAATGAATCCCGAAATTCTGGATACAAATCTAAGACATCCAACAAATCCTCTCGAAGGATCTTATGCAGATCGCAATAAGTCAAGGCACGCACGTTACAAGATGATTTCCCTATTGTAGGATAGATGCATGGATTTTCTCCAAATACATCATCTTTACCTACAGATGAAAAAGATGGGGAACAAAATAAGCTCTCTGATCCTTAAAGACTACCAAAGCGGTCTAAACCTAAACTACTGTGTAGCAGTCGAGTGAACTCACCTAAAATGGCCATCACAATATCTTCTTTGAGTATCTCAATCGATCCCCTCGATATAAAATACAACGCATGAATCACATCGCCACGATGCACCAGTGTGTCACCAGGAGGAGCGTGAGTGGTTTTAAATTTCATGGACAGAGCACGAAGGCATCCAGGACTGGCTCCTGTAAAGGCTGAACAATTCTCTAGGAGGTTGCGATTTAGGTGCAGACAGATATCAGCTTGCAGACACTCTGGAAACCCCTTCAAGACCTAAAAACGAAAAAAAAAAATGCTATATGTAATTAGTCATCATATCCACCTCGGTGGCGCAATGGGTAGCAAGCTCGGCAACTGTGTTAATAGTTCTAGGTTCGATTCTGGAACGACGTGGATTGCCTTCTTATGGGCGAGAGAGGCTCCGAGTGCACCTTCTTATGGGCGAGAGAGGCTCCGAGTGCACCTTCTTATGGGCGAGAGAGGCTCCGAGTGCACCTTCTTTTGGATGAGAAGTAAAACCGAGGTCTCGTGTGGTGTACACGATGGCGATTTCACATCAAAGAACCCTCTCTAATGTGCAACGGGTAGATGTGGCAACATTTTCAGGTGTAGGAGCTCGCCCCCTGCCGTCTGTGAAGGACCCCAACGAACAGTAGACCGACGATAATTAAGAATTGGGGTTGCAGCTTTAGTCCGCAACCGGTTGTGGAAAACCACGACCAATATATTGCCCTTCTGTCCATTCAGAGGGGCAAGATGGGTACACGACCCTGCCATAGGCGGGAAAAGAGTTAGGAGTTGGTTTTGCTTTCAATTAGTCATTAATAGAGTTCAGCTTTTAGTTTTGTTTGTTTTCATGGTGATTTAGGGCCCTTCAGCTATTAAGCCATTAGAGTCCCGTCCACTGCGTTGTTCTAATGCAGATACTACATAGACACTACACTTATGCGACGACTTCTGAATATTAACTGTACCCAAGTGGCCACCCATGTTAGTACTAGTTGGGGGTTGCACAATAAGCCGCTCCCTTCAGCTTTTAGGATCTAGGTGGAATATATCCACATTAGACAAATCCACAAGTGGTTCTGACAGGATATTATTTTTTCAATGAAGTCTTCAAGTTTTCTGATGAGGACTATTTATAAACAAATGGAAAAAATTCGGGTTTTCGTTTGCAATTTTTCAATGACCATTCTCCTGTTTCTGACAGTATGGGCTATGTCTGGCTTGATTACTTAGGTTGGTCACAATTTGTTGTATCTGGACAATCAATAAAACCGATAGTCAGAGTGAAACGGCAGAGTCAGGAAAGGTGACACAAAGAAACGAGAAAGCCTGAGACAAAAAAAGAGGAGGGAGACACAGATGTAAAAAGATAGCGAAAGATGGAGAGATAGAAGACGGTAGGGCAGAAACTGTGACAAAAAACGGAGAGGGGTTCAGAAAATACAAAATCAAAGAAAGCATGAGACAAAGTAGACAGAAAGACATGTAGAAACATAGAAAGACAGTAAGACAGTGTGAAACAGATAAAGACAAAGAAAGAGACAAACCAAAAAGACAAAGGCGGGCGGAAATGGAGAACGACGAAGAGAGACAAAGAGAAACAGAAAAAGACAAAAAGAATATAGGTAGATAAACACACAGACAGCCAGAAAAAGGCACAGAAGGACGGAGAGAGAGATCGAAAGAGAGACAACGATGCAGTGGCGTAGCGTGGGTATCTAGCGCCCGTGGCAAGGGAAAAATTGGCGCCCCCTAACTTATGGACGGGTCTACGTCACTTTGGCGCATGACAATTTGGCGTAGTCAATTTGGCGTACGACAATTTGGCGTACATACAAATTTGGCATATGACAATTTGGCGCATATATAATTTGGCGTATATACAAATTTGGCGTACATACAAATTTGGCGTACATACAAATTTGGCGTACATACCGATCTCTTGGGTGCCCAAATTTGTTCAAAATTGCAACGGTCATAACAGTCATTGCAGGGTAATAGAACAATGAATGCCTACCATAACTGTGTTATAGGGCCCTAATGACCTTTGAAGTCGATGGGCCCTAAAACACAAACAAACCCAACTGTGTTATACGGGACCGTTGCAATGACTGTTATGCCCACGCGTGGATCTAGGATGGGGTTTTTGGGGTTGCAACCCCTCCCATGCACATATAAACTTATATTTGCATAATATGTGAGGTTTAGCTCAACCCCCTGACAGTTGCAATTTTGAACAAATGTGTGCACCCAAGAGATCGGTATGTACGCCAAATTGTTGTACGCCAAATTTGTATATACGCCAAATTGTCCTACCCCAAATTTTCCATACGCCAAATTGTCATACGCCGAATTTGTATGTACGCCAAATTGACGTGATCCCCTTATGGACAGACCAGTGGTTTTCTAGGCTAGTGGTCAGCAAACTCATCAGTCAAAACAGCCAAATATCAACAATAGATGATTGGGATTTCTTTTGAGAGATAAATTTCTTAAACTTGAACTATCTAGATAGTAACACCATTTTTTAACTTAATGATGTTCTTATAGATAAAATTAAATTTTTGGAAATGGCAGCCATCAAACAAAAGAACTCTGCTTTCCACAGGTGGCAGGAGTTAGGGACCAGGAGTCTAAGATACAATATAGGCAGGTCAACACCACCACTAGGATGATCACTGCGCCAGCCAATCACCAGAATTGTGGGATCCTCTATGTGCAGCTAGACACAGGAAGGAGAGAGAGAAGTCTTCAAGCTTGCCAAGGCTAGAGATAGAGCAGCTACAGACATACCTTGAGCCATAACAGTGAAAGATAGCAAAGGTAGGGTCCTGTTTTCCCCATCAGAGGGAAAGAGAAGGTGGGAGGAGTACTTCCAAAACCTCTTCAATACTGAAAGGGGAGAGGAGGACTTTGCCCCCTATCCTGCATTGAGAGGGGTGGTGGACAGTGTAACAGAGGAAGAAGTAGCCAGGGCACTTAGGAAGATGAAAGGATGAAAAGCTGTAGGCCCTGATAGAATCCCAGTCAAAGTGTTGCATTTCCTAGGAAGGAGAGGCACCAGGTGGTTAGGGAAACTTTACCATATGTTAGCTGTTGGAGATAGAATACCATCTGCATAGCATGAGAGTTGGATAGTAACACTCTTAAAAGGTAAAGAAGATGCCCAGGATTGTGGTAACTATAGGGGTACAAAGCCAATGAGCCACTCCATGAAGCTCTTGGAGAGAGTAATGGAATGCTGTCTCTGGGATAGAACTTGTGTCCATGGAAATCAGTTAAGGTTTATGCCAGGTAGGTCCACAATGGAGCCAATCGTCATTCTGAGGGAGATGATAGAAAAGAGTTGGACAGCAAAGAAAGATCTCCATGCCATCTTTACTGACCTAGAGAAGGCCTATGACAGTGTCCAAAGACAGGTAGTTTGGGAGGTATTATGAAAAGGGTCAGTAGAAGAAGTGTCCATTCGAATAGTCCATGATATGTATGATGGTTCCACAGCCAGGGTAAGGACTCCTTATGGGAATACCAGAGGGCTTTCCAGTGAAAGTTGTGGTGCACCAAGGATTGGCGTTTAGTCCATATCTTTTCATCCTAGTTTTGGAAGAACTGCTTACAGGGGTAGGAGATTGGGCCCCTCAGCGCTTGGAATTTGCTGACAATATTGGAAAAGCTAGTGACAGCAGAGAACAGATAGAGAAGGGACTAAACAATAGATAAAAGGAGCGACAGAAAAGGGAGGGCTAAAGATGAACATGACGAAGACAGAGCATTAAGCTTTCAAATGGGAGAGCGGCGAGTTGCGTTGGACACACCAGTTCTCGTCTGATCACTGAAGTTAAGCAACGCAAGCCCAGTTAGTACTGACATGGGTGGTCGCTCGGGAAAGCTGGGTACTGCTAATACCCAATAATCGTCGCATTGGTGTAGTGTCTGTGCAGTCTATGCACTAGAACTATGCAGTGGACGGGTCTCTAATGACCTTGTAGTTGACGGGACCTTAAACACCAACAAACAAACAAACAAATTCAAATGGGAAGGACAGGAAAATAACAGCAACGTACGTTCAAGGGGCATACGGGTGAAAAAGGTGCAAGAGGTAAAATACTGAGGATCAACGTTCCAAAGCAATGGGGAGATAGACTTGGATGTGACCCAAAGAATCAATGGGGGCTGGTTGAAGTGGAGACAGGCAAGCAGAGTCCTGTGTGATAGAATGGTCCCAATCAAGCTGAAAGGGAAGTTCTGCAGGGCAGTGGTTAGGCCAGCTATGCTGTATGGATCGGAGTGTTGGGCAGGAAGGAAGAGCCACGTCAACAGAATGCAAGTGGCTGAGATGCAATGCGTGTCAAGAGCAGATCGAATCAGGAATGCCTATATTAGAGGTAGCAGCGTGGGGGTGGTGGAAATTGCAGGAAAAATATGAGGGAGAATAGGCTGAGATGGTATGCACACGGGGAGGAGTAGCTTCTTAGACCCTTGCCAGGAATGCAGGTGGTCGGTAGCACCTGGGGCAGACGTGGGTACAGGTGGTCTGTAGGGACATGGCAGCGTGTGGGGTGGACGGGGACCTGGTGGGAGACAGACAGGAGTGGCGGGCTAGAACCCGCCAACCACGTGAAGTGAGGTCCTTCTAAAAATTGGTTCATTAATCCGAATGCACAGGGCCCTGTGCTATCATTCGGATTGCACACCCATCACGCCAGCCCTGTCCAGGCTGGTTAGAAAAATACAGGTAACTTTGTGCTTTAGGAAGATACTTTTGTCACCCGCGTGTGATTCATGGATGCAACAAACACTGACCACTTTTCACAATGAGACTGGGAAGTCGCAAAACGTGAAAGATGGCACACAAATTTTATATTTATTTTTTTCGTTTCAAAATTTTTTGCAACCCTTAAAATTTTGCACCCGGGGCAACCGCCCCCTTGCCCCCCCCCACGCTACACCACAGGAACGATGGAGTTAGTTAGTTAGTTGTTTGTGTTTTAGGGCCCATCGACTACAAAGGTCATTAGGGCCTAGAAAGACATTCACCATGGTGGGGGTGTAAAAGGCCAACCCACCATGAGGATAATAAATAAGGGCAAAAGCCCACTAAGAATAATAACAGTAGAAAGGCAAAAGCCAAACAATAAATAGGGAATAAATAGAGGCAAAAGCCAAAAAAGACAAAGCTAAACAGGTAAAAACCTAAACAGACACAAATAAAAGGCAAAAGCCAAACAATAAATAGGGAATAAATAGAGGCAAAAGCCAAAAAAGACAAAGCTAAACAGGTAAAAACCTAAACAGTCACAAATAAAAGGCAAAAGCCAAGACAAACACTAACATAGAAGGGTAAAAGCCAAAAATACACAAAAACGAAAAAGCAAAGGCCAAAAAGAAGAATAAAAGGAAAATATGTCAGAAGGAAAAGGGCATCAAGATTAAATGTTGTGAAAGAGGCCAGCCTCTTTCACAAATACAAGCGACCTCTCAACCCCCTGGGGGTCATCCCCAAGTGAGGTGGAGAGCTCCGGACTGACTCCCAATCGACATCTAAGTTCACGGTATCTCTCACAGTGACTAAAAATGTGTGCCACTGTGAGGGGCTCCCAACAGGAGTCACACCACGGTTCATCCTCACCCCGTAGTATGTAGGAGTGGGTGAGGAACGTGTGCCCGATTTGCAGCCGAGCAAGCACAACCTCTTCTCTCCGTGACTGGCGGCATGCAGACACCCAGTGCAATGGAGTGTCCTTCAGTGCACAGAGCTTGTTGGTGGTCTTTGCAAACCACTGGGACCGCCATTGTTCACAGATGGCCCGCCACACCATCAAGAGAGTGTCAGAGGAGGGGACAGCAGTGTCAGGTACATCTGGCAACAACGACAGAGGGACGGAAACACAGAACAACAGATAAACAGAGGAAGATGAAGGGAGTGAAAGACAGAGAACCAAGAAAGAACTCAGAGACAGAGAACCAAGAAAGAACTCAGACAGAGAGATAGAAGGAGGGAGAGACAAGAAGACAGAGAAGGGCAGATTCTTGGTTCATTGGCGTTTTAAAGCCTCGTCCACAGCATAGTTCTAATGCAGGGGCTGCACAGACACTACACTAATGCGACGAGTTTTGGGTATTAGCAGTTGCCAGTTTTCCCAAGCGGCCACCTATTTCAGTGCTAGCTGGGGTTGCGTTGCTTAACTTCAGTGATTGGAGAAGAACTGGTGTGTCGAGCAAGGGACAGACTAAATAGACAGAAAGCCAGATGAAGACGAAGGGAGACATAGGGAGAGACAGATTGACAGAGAAAGATGGAGAGAAGGGTAAAAACGAAGAGACAGAATTAAAGAAAGGAGAGACTCAATAAACAGAAATAGGGACACAATGACAGAACAAGACGAAGGACAAGAAACAGATAAAGATGGAGCACAGTTTGCTGAAGCACACTCACAAGTGGTGAAAGACTATCATTTAGGAGCCGCTTGTTTTGGTTTCGTTGTTGTTTTATGTCCCTTCAACTACAAGGTCGTTAGAACTCCGTCCACTGCGTACTTCTAATGCAGAGAATGCAGACACTACGCTGATGCGACGATTTCTGGGTATTAGCGGTACCCAGTTATCCCAAGCGGCCACCCATGTAAGTACTGGCTGGGGCTACGTTGCTTAACTGCAGTGATCAGACGAGAACTGGTGTGTCAAAAGCAGTAAGCCGCTCTCCCTATACACCAAGACTGATGAACTACTGACAATATTCAATATAGAATTTTCAGCTAAAGCGATTCTTTCAGAATGCGTTTTAATGCGTCATTTAGTGAATGACATGAATGAAGAGAGCTTAAAGCTCTTTTAGGCCGACTTTGTGGCACTGCAGTGCAATCGATTGCACACTGTTTCACCTTGAAAAGAACTTCGGTAAATAATTTTAACAATTAACTTAGCAAGTACCACTCCAACCAAGCTTCAATTAAGAAACTACTGTATATGCCGAAAATTGACACGGCTTTCTCTGTCTCTCCATTTCTGTGGTCTCCCCGTCGGATGGTGGTTCATTTCGTCGGTTGTTGTGTTTTAGGTCCCTTCAACTACAATGATCAAGGCATTGGAGAATACTGGCAGCTTCAAAGTGAAGGTGGGTCTTCATCAAGGAACGGCTCTCAGCCCTTACCTATTCACCCTGGTAATGGATGACCTGCAGACTTGTTGTTTCTGGTTTGTTGGTGTTTTAGGGCCCATCAACTACAAAGTCATTAGAGCCCCATCCACAGTGTAGTTCTTATGTAGAGACTGCACAGGCACTACACTAATGCGACGATTTTTAGGTATTAGCAGTACCCAGTTTTCCCAAGTGGCCACCCATATCAGTACTAGCTGGCGTTGCGTTGCTTAACTTCAGTGATCGGACGAGAACTGGTGTGTTCAACGCAATTCGCCGCTCCCATACTTGCTGACGGGAGCAGATATCTGGGCCCCTCAGTGCATTGTATTTGATTCCGATGTAGGTTTAAGGAGTTCCACGAGGTTGCGCAACAGGGCTTACACGGCATTAAAACAGCAATGGCAAAGTGGGGCCTAAAGGTGAACGTGACGAAAACAGCTTATTTAACTTTCAGTTGGAGCGGCCAGGACCAACGGGGTGTGGTCCATTGTGGGAGTGAGGTGATACCAGTGGTGCAAGAGTTTCAGTATCGATGTTTCGTCGGATCAGTGTTCCAGAGCAATAGGGAAATCGACGCAGACGTTAGCTATAGAATCAATGCAGAATGGCTAAAGTAGAGACAGGCAAGTGGAGTGCTGTGCGACCGCCGGGTCTCAATTACATTGAAAGCTAAAGTTTACAAAACTATAATTAGGCCTGCTGCTCTGTATGGCTCACAGTGCTGGGCAGTAAAGAACCACGAGCAGAGAATGCAAGTGGCCGAGATGCGAATGCTACGTTACATTTGTAGGGTGTCGCGCGCTGGCCGTCCGCAACGAGTACGCTAGAGTAGGGTTGCCATAATTGTCGGACCACCGACCGGGACATCTCATCTCCCCTTAAAAATATTTTTTCAACAAAATGGCAAGAATTCATATTATAAACATTCATAGCTTTATTAAAAAATTCCATAATCCTTTCACTAACGCATTGAAATATAAAATATTTTAGAGGACCAAAAAAAAAAAAAAAAAAAAAAAAACACGTTAGGATTAATCAGTGGCGGATCTGGGTGGGGATAGAACTTCAAAAAATGTGCGCCCCAAATATTTTTAAATATTCATAATCCCTGAATATACATCTAGCTAACAATTACAAAAAGGTCCTCTCCTGGCCCTTTGACAATTACCTATCTTCAGTGGTTTAGCCAACAACAGATTGGACTGCAACTGTTGGACTGGCAGTATAGAAATGGGGATAGCAATGCAAAAATGCTTCATCAGTTGCGCCCCTTTCAGGCAGTGAGGGGGGAGCAATTGCTGCATTCCCCCTCGTCTGCATCCGCCCCAGGGATCAATGGTGAATCATTCCCGAACAGTCAATTTCACTGGCAAAATGTGATGTGCTTTCATATACGAATCTGTACCAAATCTCTAGGCATGTACTGTATATGCGCAGTACTGAATGCAATGAATGATATTATCAGAAAATAATTGTTTAACATGACTGTCGGACCAGGACACAACCTCAAAACCGGGACATGTCCCGGTGTACCGGGACGTATGGCAACCCTACGCTAGAGGTAATTTGCGGGTAGGTAACATCGCGGAGAAGATGAAGGTAGGTTGAGTTGGTATGGGCATGTGATGCGAAGAGGGAGGAGCTTATTCGATACATTATGGGACATCAGCTGGCTGGTGGCAGCAGTAGTAGGAAAGACCAGGGAGGACGTGGGAGCAGGTTGTGAGAAGGTTCTGTGGGGGGACATGAGAGCCGGGTGGGGGATAGGCGGGAGACTCGACCCTTTCATTGGCGGGATAAACGTGTTAGTCCGGGGCGCCATTTTGACTGTATGTGTGTTAGAAAAACTGCTGCTTGAACTTGCATTATATTATTAAGGGGCGACGTATGCGCTAGAGCGGAACCTGGTGATGATGATGACACCAGTTCTAGTCTGATCTCTGAAGTTAAGCAACGCACCCCTGCTAGTACTAACATGGGTGGCCGCTTGGGAAAACTGTGTACCGCTAGGGTAGCCGCCTAGGTTTGTCTGTGCCATGAGCCGCCTGTGAACAGTACCCAGTTTTCCCAAGCGGCCACCCATGTTAGTACTAGCTGGGGTTGCGTTGCTTAACTTCCGTGATCAGACGAGAATTTGTGTGCAACACAATCAGCCGCTCCAATCATTTGCTCGTTATTGGGAGGTGCCAATTAAACCGGGATTCCAATTAAGGGTGGAAAGTTGAAGTTTACTAGGGTGACCAGACGTCCCGATTTAGGCGGGACGCCCGTTTGTCCCACTTTGTCGGCAACTTCTCAGAAGCATTCACTCGTCAATGAAATACATGTATACAGCACCCACACAGAATGAACCTTCTAGGTTGGCAACTGATCATCGTCTGAATCAAATTAAATCATCAGGTATCCTGTGCTGGATCCGTTCTGTGACCCATAAAATCGATGGGGATGGTTGAAGTGGAGACAGGGAAGAGAAGTCCTTTGTGATAGAAGGGTCCCAATCAAGTTGAAAGGGAAGTTCTTCAGGGCAGTGGTTAGGTCTGCTATGCTACATGGATCCGAGTGCTGGACATTGAGGAAAAGCCACGTCAACAGAATGCAAGTAGCTGAGATGGAATGCTGAGGTACATGAGTGGGGTGTCGAGAGCTGATAGAATTAGGAATGTGTATATTAGAGGTAGTCTGGAAGTGGTGGACATCGCCGAAAAAATGAGGGAAAATAGGTTGAGATGGTATGGACTCATAATGAGAAGCGGGGAGCTGCTTGTTAGGACCATTTCAGGAATGCAGGTGGTTGGCAGCACCCGGGGCAAGGGGAGACGTGGGAGGAGGTTGTCCGTAAGGCTATGGCAGTGTGTGAGGTGGAGGACTAGAACACGCAGACCCGACCCTGTCGCAGGCGGGATAAGGGTATGATGATGCATCCTGTGCTGGATGGGACACATACCGGTATTCAAGCTATAAGGTACAGTAGGTATGAAGTCACAAGTTTTGTTCTTTGCTCTTCAGGAAAGCAAGTCTCACCACACCAATTTGGGGGCACTCACCCAAAGCCCCCGTCCCGCTTTGCCCTCTAGAAAATCTGGTCACTTTAAGTTTACAAAACTGTAGTTAGGCCTGCTATGTTCTATGGCTTTGAGTATTGGGCAGTAAGGAAGAACAACGAGAGGAGAATGCAAGTAGCCGAAATACGAATGCTGCCTTACATGAGTGGGGTGTCGTGCGTTGACAGAGTCCTCAACGAGTACGTTAGAGGTAGCTTGGGGTGGGGGGTAAAATCGCGGAGAAGATGAAAGTAGGTGGAGGTGGTATGGGCATGTGATGCGAAGGGGAGGTACATGTTATGCGGAGGTACATGGTTGAGTGCGGAGTGGATGAGAGCCTGGTGGGGGATAGGCGGGAGTGGAAGATTAGAGCCAACCCTGCCATAGGCGGGACAAGGGTGTGATGAGGATGATGGGAGGTGCTCGTTAAGCAAGGTTCCACTGTACTAGAAAGCAATACTAACCATATTCATATCAATTCCATTGGTGTAAGTCCAAGCATGTTGGAAATATTCTTCTAGCCTTTGTCTGAGCGGATTAGGAATTTGATGGAACCGGATGAATTCTTTAACCCGTAACATCTGCGTGTGATACCTCGCAGTTCCTGAATAAAGTCTTTGAATAATGGCGGAAACATTTCCAAAGATGCTTGCATACATCAAAGCTGAAAAAGAAAATATTTATGGAGTGCTATTAACCGCTTTATGAGATAAACAACCTCCCAATGAAATGACTTTTTAACGGTAAAATGAGTTAAAAAAGATGAATGACGTCAAAAATGAAAATGGAATCAATGACATGCTCAAGTGTTAACATTGATTATCATCATTCAATAACCCTTTTACCGCCTATGGCAGAATATAGCACACATTTCTCCAAGCTGCAACCAGAAACACATAGATGGCATTTTTAATTTCTTACGCAACCGGCTGCCGACGCGTAACGCAAAGCAACTCCTAAACCCTTTCCCACGTATGGCAGTGTCGGGTACAAATCTTGACCCTCCGAATGGACACTGGGTGATAGATTGGCTGCCGACCATATTTTTAAATATACAGAATCCCTTAGTACAACGGTCGGCAAACTGTGGCTCGCGAGTCGCATGCGGCTCTTCCACAAATGACTGCTGGTACGCGGGCATTCACAGTAGTGTCATTCGGGTGACGGAAGAGGTGGCGCTGGGGAGGCACAGTTGACTAGGGCCCTTCGTCCACTGCCGCAACGCAACTGCAACTAAATTGAAATGCAATGCAACTAAATTTAACTGCAATGTCACTTTCGTCCACAGATGCAACTCTTTGGCAATAGTTGCACTTATGATGCCGAGTAGTTCAAATGAAGAGAGAATTGTGCGAATTGCTTGACAGTTGCAATGAAACTGACATGCTCAGTTGCGTGCAACTCCTTTCCAACCAATTGCCTTTACATTGCGTTGCAGTTTCATTGGTGGGAGAAATCCATATCGTTAACATGAATCAGGCTACCATGCAACTAAAAAGGAACTAAAATTCGATTATTTTTCAGTTGAGTTGCAGTTACGTTTCAGCAGTGGACGAAGGGCCATTTAGTCAGTAGTCTCATTGCGTAAGGTGGTCAGTGCTTGTCGCGTCTACAAATCACACGTGGGTGACAATATCTTCTTGAAGCACAAGGTTGCCTGTAGTTTTCTAACCAGCCATTTCCAAAAATTTAATTTTTATCAATAAATAACATCATTATTAAGCTAATTAATGGTGGTACTACCTAGATAGTTTAAGAAATTTGGCTCTCAAAGGAAATCTCAATTATTGTATTGTTGATATTCGGCTCTATCGACTGATGAGTTTGCCGACCACTGCCTTAGTATAATTCTAGCCCTTAGACCAGCGGCCTTAGACAATGTCCCATCTTCAGTGGTTTAACCAACTACAGATTGGACTGCAACTGTTGGACTGGCAGTATAGAAATGGGACGAAATATGCGCCCTATTGAGACACCGAGGGGGAGCAATTGCTGCAATGTTCTCTGGATCCGCCCCTGATCTACCCTTTTCCTAGTTGAGAGGGGTCGTTTACAGGTAAATGCCATCGTACACCACACGGGACATCTGTTTTACTTCTCATCCAAAGGAAAGTGCACTCGGGGCCTCTCTCTCACTCACCCACCTTGCTCTAGTATCGAACATAGAATCAAGGATGAAGAGAATAAAGTGGAATCCTAATGAAAGTGACATTAGCGAGACTGCGATTTCAGACTAAAGAGATCACGCATTACGCAATAGACTGCATTCATCATCATCAGCACCCGCCTCGGTGGCGTAGTCGGTAGCACGCTTCTTTCGGGAGAGAGGCCCTGTGCACGCCTTCTTTGGATGAGAAGTAAAACCAAGATCCCGTGTGGTGCACAATGGCATTTGCTCATAAAAGAACACTCTCCACTATGCAACGGGCAGATGAGGCCAAATTTCCAGGGGTAGGAGCTCTCCCCACCTGACGTCGATGGAACCGGCAACCGACTGCGGAAAAAATGTGCAATATATCACCATCAGAAGGACAAGATCAGTACTTGACCCTGCCATGGGCGGGAAACCGGTTAGGAGTTGTGTTGTTGTTGCTGCATATCGTAATCATCATACCCTTATCCCGCCTGGGGCCGGAGCCGGGTTTGCGTGTTCTAGCCCTCCACTCCCGCTATCTTGAACCACGTCCACGTCGCTACCATATTCTTACGTACAACCTATTCCCACGTCCTCCTACGCTTTAGAATACTAATTTCCCTATTTTTTCCTGTAAAGATACCCACTGCGAAACAGTCATAAATAGTAATATTCAACAACACTAGACACCTGACTAGATCACCTGCAGCTAGGGAAAGAGAAATATTGTTATTCTGTAGTTCAGGAGAAATTTTACCGATACCATTTAGTTTATCAGGCTTCAGTCTCCCTCTCGCTGTCTCTAATTTCGTCTTTCCCTTTCAATATGTCGTTCCATCTCTCTTCACTTTCTTGATGGTCTTTCTATCTCTCCCTCCGTCCTGCCTTCTGCCTATCTCCTTTCTCTCCTGCCTTTCTGTTTCCCCTCCTGTCTGGCTGTCCCTCCTCCTGCCGTTCTGTCCACACTCCAATCGTTCTATCCCTTCTTCTGTGGTTCAGTTCCCTCTGCCTCTCTTCTGTCTTTCTTCTTCTCTCTCAGTCTCTTCTTATATCTTTCTCTCTGAGTATCGGCTGCTGTCTCTCTCTACCTCTTCTACTGCCTTTCTCTCTCGTTGACTCTCCTTCTAGTATTTCTCTCTTTCTTTCCTTTTGTCTGTCTTTCTTTCATCATCTCTCCTGTTGATTTCTCTCTTTCCTTTTGTTACTCTGTTCCAATTCCGCCATTTTCTACGCTCTCATTCTGTCTTCATCTCTTCGTTTCTCCTCTCGGTCTCTTTGTCTTTCCATCCGTCTATCGTTCTCCTTCTGCCTATCTGTTTCTCCTTCTGAATATCATTCAGCCACTCCTTCGTATGTCTCTCTCTTTCTTTCCTTTTGTCTGTCTTACTTTCACCATCTCTACTTTTTATTTCTCTCTTTCCTTTTGTTACTCTGTTCTCTACGCTCTCATTCTGTTCTCATCTCTGCGTTTCTCCTCTCGGTCTCTTTCTGTCTCTCCTGCCGTCTATCTCTCCATCCATCTATCTTTCTCCTTCCGTCTACCTTTCTGTCTCCCTTTCTGCCTATCTCTCTATCTCCTTCCGCCTATATCTGTCTCTCTTTCCATCTATCTTTTTGTCTCTCCTTCAGTCTATCTCCGTCTAACTAGTTATCACATTATTACAGCCGTCCAAGACGCCTGGCACTTAACAGAGGATCAAAGACCTCATAGAAAGTCCACCTACCAGGAGTCCAAAGCCTTCACTCTACGATTGCAACAGAAGAGCGACAACTTTTCAACTCTAAAGATTATCTATCTACCTAGGGCATGTAACAAGCCTGTACTCCTGAAAATGTCACCGATATGCGCATTCCTTTCCTGTTTCTGTTTCACTCTTCTATGGCTCCCAACTCTTCCAAAAGGAGAGATGGCATTAGGTGACATATTTAAAACGAAAACAAGAAGTAATAAAAGCTGCAATCCCTATACAGTAGTACCTCTACATATGAATGCACCTACATACGATTAAATCGAGATATGAGCAAAGAATTTGTGGAGTTGTTCCTACATACGAGCAGAAATTCGACATACAAGCTCGAGTCATCGTTAAAATGCTTGTAACATTTGCCAATTTTGTCAAGTTGTGTGCCGTACATTACATCTTGCCTGTACTGTTTAATCACTGGACCTAAGAAAATGTGTGACAACGACAGCTTTGAAATGAAGAAGCATATGATCTCCATGGATCAGAAGCATGACATCATAAAAAGCATGAGCGTGGTCATTGCCCGCGAGTATGGTCGCAGTACTGTACATGTACGAGTCGTAAGCCTGATAAACACATGTAGTCTTTACACATTATATTACACTGTATTTACTGTATATTAGAGTTGTGCATAATTCTAAATAAACGAATGCTCGAAGCTCGTTCGCTCATAGAGTAGTAGGGGTATCAGGAATACTCTCACTTGGGAACTTTTTTGTGAACGAGTCTCGCTCGAAACTTATTACCAATTAACAAAAATCGATTTTCGGGCTCAGCTGCTCTCGTACTGAATTTATTGAGAAAAACAAAATAATTATAAAAGTATGACTGAATTAAACACATTTAGTTAATCTCGCTCGCATTCTCGCCCACAATGTGAGCCGAGACTCACTCTAGGCTCGTTTACTTAAAAACAGTATGCTAACTCGCTCTTTTGTTACACCAAGAGTGAGCGAGCCCGAAAATGTTTGCTTTTTCGAGACTCATTGCACAAATGTACTGTATATATAAATTGTGTTGTGGTGGGAGGGTGGAAACGCATTAATCCTATTCCCTTCATTTCATATGAGAAAAATAATTTCGACATCCAAGTTTTTCAACATGCGAGCTCAGTTGTGGAACGGATTAAACTGGTATGTAAAGTTACTACTGTAATTATTTATCGCGGGTCTACTATTCGTTAGCGCACTCCGCCGATTCCAGGAGGCGAATTCCTATACCTGGAAATTTTTGCGTCATCTACCCGTAGCATAGTAGAAAGGGTTCTTTTACGTGCAAATGACATTGTTCACCACACGGGACCTGGGTTTCACTTTTCATTCAAGGAAGGATACCTCAAAGACTCTCTCGCCCGACAGAAGGCAAACCACCTCGATCCACTATCGAACCTCGAACCACTGATGCAGTGATGGAGCACGCTACCCCCTGCGCCACCAAGGAGATCAATTTCTGAGACAGAGTGGGTTAATATTTTGCTAGCATCCGGAACGCCAGTCGACTGTTTAACTTTCAAAGATGGCTATGAACATTATGTCAGGAGACAGGTGAAGGATCTACTCCTTTGTCATTTGAAAAATAATCAAGAACACAGGTACACGCTCGGCAACTGCGTCAGTAGTTCTAGGTTCGATACTGGACCGAGGTGGATCGGCTTCTTTAGGGCGAGAGTGAGACCGCGAGTGTGCCTCCTTTCGGATGGAAGTAAAACCGAGGTCCCGCGTGGGTGTATGAGGTCACTTGCACGTAAAAGAACCCTGTCTACTATGCAACGGGTAGATGAGGCAAAATTTCCAGGTGTTGGAGCTCGTCCCCTGGCGTCGGTAGAATTGCGGAACGAACACTAGAAAGACGATAAATAAGCGTAGTGGTGCATCTTTGGCAGGCAACGGGCTGCAGAAAAACTATGACCAATATATCGCCCTGTGTCCATTCAGAGGGACAAGATGGGTACCCGACCCTGCCATAGGCGGGAAAAGGGTTAGAAGTTGGAGTTGCTTTGCAACACAGGTATTGAAACTAATGCCAAATGTACTGAAGAGGAAGAGAGAAAGGGAGGAAGAATGCTAGAAACTTCAAGACGAATAAAAGACTAAAATTCTAGAGATTAAATAACGAATAACCCCCATAGAGAAACGAAAATTCCAATAAACAGCCTTTATGGACCATGGCCCATTCTGTGAGTATCTTGTAAAACCGAAAGTTCCAAAATTTATGAATGTTTCTCACCACCTGACCCGAAATATCCGCACTAGATGAGGACCTTACGCCTAAACGCGACGTTTATATTACTAAGATCAAACGAGCCTTGTTCTATTTACCTTAGTTCCCAGATCAGAAATGACCTTTGATCTGGTTGCGTTTAAGGGCTCTAGGTCGTCCCCTCCATTTTCACCCTGGTCCCCACCAACACCACAAAACCTGTTCCTACGTTTGCTTTGGTTCACCTTCGCCCAGACTACAGCCAATAATCGGGATTCCTGTTACGTACCTCACCAGCTCCTTCTCCACATAACATGACCTTTCGGCCTCAGTCATTTGTCCATGAATGCGTTCCACTCTGATACTGCATCTCACTGGCATTATCATACCCATATCAGACCTGTGACAAGGTTGGGTCTGCGGGACTCAGCCCTCCACTCCGGCTAATTTCCCTCCAGGACCCCGTCCTCCCAACACACTATTATATCCTTACGTACAACCTACTCCCACATCTGCTTTGGTCTTCCCTTGAGCCGGGTGCTTTCAGAAACCTGCATTTCCGTAACGGACCTAATGAGCTCCTCCTCCCCTCTTCACATTGCTTGCCCATACTACCTCAATCGGTTCCTTCTCATCTTTCCCGCGATTTCCCCCACAACTAACCTACTTTAATTTATTCAATTCCTAATTCTATCTGCTCTCGACACCCCACTCATGTAGGCTACCGCAGCATGAACCTCACAGACCAACATTCAGGGAGATAGCATAGCTGGCCTAACCGCTTCCCTGTAAACCTTCCCCTTCAAGTGTATTAGGACCCTCTGACAGGGCCGGCCTTCTCTATAAAGGGGCCAGAGTGCAAAAATCCTTTTGGGGCTACAAAATATTTTTCCAAAAGTAAAAATAAAAGGATTCAGAGTAAATGAACTCCTCTTAGATGCCCTCCTATCTCATTCTGACATCCTTCCTAATTTTGGAAGATATTACATTTTTGGATAATGCCATGTGCCCTAGCATATCGCCATTGCATTTATGAATTGGTCTGAAAGCTTATGTGGACGTCCACGCCTTGGAACATTTTTAGTTGGACCAGTGTCATTATATTTTTTTTATTACACTTCTGATTATTAAGGGTATTTTGGTTTTAACAACCCCAAAATAATAGCATTATTAAATTATTGACTCAACTCTAATTCTGGGTTGTCCAACCTGTGGCCCATTGAGGCTTGCAATATGGCCCATGGTGCATCATTTCTAATAATGCATTATAGCCTACCTGCTATGTAACACCTAACGTTATCTTCACCCGTTTTGGCTATGCCAGCCTGTAGCTGGCAATCAGTTTGTGGAGCAGCCGAGTGACCCACAACTCCAGAAAGGTTGTACAACCTGGTGTAGTTCAATGGCAGGGTGGTTAGGTTACGTTTAGGTTATGTTGCATTGGCAGGGTCATTAGCAATGATCTGGGCCCTAATGGGTACTGATGATGGGGCCCCCCTCAATCGTGGGGCCCGGGTGCAATGGACCATCTGCACCCCTCGGATGGCCGGCCCTGCCCTCTGATCACGCAGGATTCCACCTACCTGTCTCTACGTCAATCACTCCACATCCAACATTCCTATGGATGACATCCAAATTATTTCCCTATTGTTCTGGAACACTGATCCTAGGTACTTAACCACCTGCACCTTTGTCACTACCTCACCCCAGAGAGTCACTTTGGAGCCCCCATATCTATCACTGTTATAATATCATTTAAGCTCTTGTTTACTTTATTTTCCGGAGTCCTTAAGTTTTACTATATCGTTCTGGAACACCATGCACTGAGGTGTTCACTCCAGTCAGCAGCATCCAGTCGAACCCTCTCAACGAGGAAAAGGGTAGATCACGGGCGGATCCAGGGAACAATGCAGCAATTGCTCTCCCTCGGTGCATGAATAGGGCGCATATTTCGTCCCATTTCTATACTGCCAGTCCAACAGTGGTAGTCCAATCTGCAGTTGGCTAAACCACTGAAGATGGTACATTGTCTAAGGGGCAATAGAGGGCCTATTGTAATTGCTAGCTAGAATTATACTAAGACAGTGGTCAGCACAGCACTGCTTTCCACAGGTGGCGGGAGTTAGGGGACCAGTAGTCTAACAGATACAATATAGGCAGGTCAAGACCACCACTAGGAGGATCACTGCCCTGACCAAGCACCAGAAGTATCAGCAGTTAGAGACAAAGAAAGGAGAGAGAGAGAGAGGTCTTCAAGCTTGCCAAGGGTAGAGATAGGGCAGCTACAGACATATCCCGAGCCATAACAGTGAAGGAAGCAAAGATAGGGTCCTGTTTTCCCAACAGACGTAAAGAGGAGGTGGGAGGAGTACTTCCAAACCCTCTTGAATACTGCAGCGGGAGTGGAGGACTTTGCCAAATATCTTGCATCGACAGGGGTGGTGGACTGTGTAACAGAGGAAGAAGTAGCCAGGGCACTTAGGAAGTTGAAAGGCTGAAAGTATGTAGGCCCTGATAGAATCTTATCACAGTGTGGCATGGCCTAGAAAGAACAGGAACCAGGTGTCTTGGGAAACTTTTCAGTAGGTTAGCGGGTGGAGATAGAATGCCATCTGCATGGCATGAGAGTTGGATAGTACAGCTCTTCAACGGGAAAGGGAATGGCCAAGATTGTGGTAACTATAGGGGTATAAAGCTAATGAGCCACTCCATGAAGCTCTGGGAGAGAGTAATGGAACCCCGCCTCTGGGATAAACTAGTGTCCATGAAAATCAGTTCGGGTTTAGGCCAGGTAGGTCCACAATGGAGCCAATCTTCATTCTGAGGCAGATGATAGAAAAGTATAGGGCAGCAAAGAAAGATCTCCATGCCATCTTTATTGACCTAGAGAAGGCCTCCCACAGTGTCCAAAGACAGGTAGTTTGGGAGGTATTACGAAAAAGGGGAGTAGAAGAAGGTTTTATATGAATAGTCCAGGATATGTATGAGGGCTCCAAAGCCAGGGTAAGGACACCTTGGGGGAATACCGTGGGCTTTGCAGTGAAAGTTAGGGTGCACCAAGGTTTGGCACTTAGTCCATACCTTTTCTTTACGGTGGTAGGAGATTGGGCCCCTCAGTGCTTGGCATTTGCCGCCGATATCAGAAAAACTAGCAACAGCAGAGAACAGATAGAGAAGGGACTAAATGACATTAGAGGAGTGATAGAAAAGAGAGGGCTAAAGATGAACATGACGAAGACAGAGCATTTAGCTTTCAATTGGGAAGGACAGGAAAATAACAGTGACGTACGTTTGGGGGCGAACTGGTGATAAAGCTGCAAGAGGTAAAGTCTTTAGGATCAACGTTCCAAAGCAATGGGGTGATAGAATTGGATGTGACCCATAGAATCAATGGGGGGTGGCTGAAGTGGAGACAGGCAAGCGGAGTCTTGTGTGATAGAAGGGTCCCAATCAAGCTGAAAGGGAAGTTCTACAGGGCAGTGGTTAAACCAGCTATGCTGTATGGATCGGAGTGTTGGGCAGTATGGAAGAGCCACGTCAATAGAATGCAAGTAGCTGAGATGCGAATGCTGCGGTACATGAGTGGCGTGTCGAGAGCTGATAGTTAGGAATACCTATACCGGTATTAGAGGTAGCCTGGGGTGGTGGACATTGCAGAAAAATGAGGGAGACTAGGCTGAGATGGTATGGACACGTCATGAGAGGAGGGGAAGACGGGAGGAGGAACTCGTTAGGTCCTTGCCAGCAATGCAGGTGGTCGGTAGCACCAGGGGTAAGAGGAGACCGAAGCAGACGTAGGAACGGGTGATCCATGAGGACATGGCAGTGTGTGGAGTGGACAGGGACCTGTGGGAGACGACCCTGCCACAGGCGGTATGATGATCATCTGTCACTTCTATCGATTCTTATTTCCGTTCAGTACATTAAAAGCTTGACATGTTAAAACATTAGTGCTAAAGAAGCTGAAAAATAGATGAGACGATGCAAGTCGGAAATGAATAGCTAGAGGGCGCTTGTGAGACAGTGATTTGTTGTAGGCTGCTTCGAAACCAAGATGGTGGCAGGGTGAAGCAAAATAATCATGCCAATCGATTAGAAAAAAAAAACACTTATAATTATGATAAATGGAAAAAAAGCAACGATGATGATGAAGTAAGAAGAAGACAAAAAAATGGAAAGAAACTGGAAGGAAATAGTAGAATAGCTTCAACTTACATCCAATTAGCATAACACAAATGGCGAATATTTTTTCATAGTTCGTTGTTGGCGCAACGTTTCCAAACCCTACACTGGTTAAGCTGCTAAAGGTGAAGTATAAAGCTGTCACATATTTTGCCTTAACGCTAGGGCCGCCTGCAGAGTTGTTATAAAATTGGAAAGTTGCATTAGCTAAGTGATCTAACCATCCTATTTTAGGTTCTAAATGTGGACGCTCAGCATTTCCAATTGCATACCTAAAAATAGAGATACAATTTGTCTTAATTGATTGGAAATGCATACAAACAAACACAACAACCATACAGGTATATATATATATATATATATTTGACAGTCAAATTTCGAAACAAAAACCGGATGGAAAATGAGTTTTAGGGCACAAATGAAATCAACTTTAGCAAGCAATAAAACCAAGTTATTATTTAGCAAGAATACAGAGCATCATGATGGTTATGCAAAGGCTATTAGAGCAAAAAATGTATTAAAGAGAGTAGCGCATTCAAAACCCTTAGGATGATTGGGCACGAGGCTAGAGCATCATAGTAGTCTTGCAAAATGTTTGCATACTGTCCAAAACAATTGTTATCAACAGACAAGTAACGTCATACAACAACAACCAACTCATACCACTAGATGAGAATGAAAAGCATCGCCTGGTTTGATTCTTTGGTGGTTTAAGACCCTTCAACTAAAAGGTCATTAGAGCCCCACCCACTGTGCAGTTCTAATGCAGAGGACTACCCAGACACTACACTAAGGTGACGATTTTTGGGTATTATTCGTACCGTTTTCCCAAGCGGACTTCCAGGTGGATTCAGTACCAGCTGGACTAGCACTGCTTAACTTCAGTAATCAGACGAGAAATGGTGCGTCCAACAAAATAAGTCGCTCCCGAAAAACATCGAGAAAAGCTGCCAAACACAACCTTTACTAGGTTTGGCGTTACCCAGTATGGTAAACTCATGCTGCTATCCCTTCTTCCGTTGACCAATTTGTTGGTGCTTTAGGGTTCTTAAACTATAATGGTCATTTGAGCCCGGGCCACTGCGTAGTTCTAATGCACAGTCTGCAGAGACACTAGACTCTTACGACGATGTGGGTGTTAGCATTAGGGGAAGAGGGAGCATAATTGGGTATAGGGGCAAAATGGGTTAGTAGTGTTTTCTTGACTTTAGTTTGCAGTAGTGTAAAAACTACACCACCTAAAGACGGTTGACCACGTGTTTGAGAAGGGACCATATTACAGTAAAACCTGCCTAAACCGGACCTTGTATAAACCGGAAACCTGGCGAAACGGAAAATAAATTTCGGAACGGAATGATTTCCCATTTAAAATACTACCCTAAACCGGAAAACTACCTAACGCGAAAACGGAATAAGTTTTGGGAACCGTTTGCATAAATAACCTGACTAAGACGGATTATTTTATGCATAACACTACAACGCAGGCATTAATTTTGAGTGTGACTGTACATGCACCAAAGTTCTAGGGACCATTACGTCCATATACACACAGAGCTACCCAATAGTGAAGCAACGACAATGTACTTTAAAAGACATGTGGTAGCAGGGGCAATGCAGCCATTGCTCCCTTCTCAGTGCCTCACTGCGCATCCGTCAACTGATGCATGGTTCAACTCTGCAACTGATGAGGCATTTTTGCATTTGCTATTCCCGTTTCTATTCTGCCAGTCCAATCTGCAGTTGGCTAAACCCCTGTACATAGGGCATTGTCTAAGGGGCAGTGGATCTGCCTCTGGATCAGCCCCTGTGTGGGGGCAGAGTAATTTTTTAGTTTATGGACTTTTATTTTAAATTTCATCATCCTAATAAACGGTAATCATATTTTTTGTACTTTGTTTCATTAAAACACAACTCTTTGTAAAACGGAAAAAAATATGGGAACGATCAGGTTCCGTTTTAGACAGGTTTTACTGTAGTTATCAAGCATGTATGCTATACAACAGGGGTGGCCAACAAGTCGATCACGAAGCCAATTTTGGTCGATCACTCGCGATGTGTTAATTAAGACCCTCCTCGGTGACGTAGAGGCTCAGTGGTTCTAGGTTCGATACTGGACTCACCTCGGTCCAGTATCGAACCTCCCCTTCCCACTTTGACTACGCTTATGACAACAAGTCGATCGCGGCACTTTTTTTAAGATAAAAAGTCGATCGCGACACATTTTTAAGATAAAAAGTAGATTTTATGTACACAAAAGTTGGCCACCCGTGCTATACAACATTTGTTTGTTTTTTACATTCTGCCTGTAAACTTTGGCATTTTAGTTTTCAGAGGAGAGAGCAGTCAATTTTTATTTCACAGATTTTAATTACCAATTCTGATAGAGCATTACATCACGGTCGTTGTGTATGTTTTTATCTAAATCATTTTGCAGTATCATCTGTTTGTTGTTTAAACAAAATGAGGCTTCTCCGGCAAATTAGTATTTGTACTGCCCCATATGGCCCGTTTCAGCGTTTCTTGATTTCTGGATTATTATTTTGCAATTCTCCTGGCATCTGTGCAAGGGAAGGGGATAAAGTTCTCATGTTGAAAAAGACCAGTCTTACTACATCCGAAATAAGCACCCAGTATTTCCCTAGTTCAAAATGGTCCAAATCACAAAGGGGATAAGGGCAAAAGGGACAACAGCCCTTATGCATACAACTGAGAAGTTTGACTTGGGGTCCCAAACATGATGAAAGTGTAAGGCTGTGGCCATGGTGGAGCAAAGAGGAGAGAGAGAGAGAGAGGTCAGGATAACAGTGAGGACCGCTATCAAAACCAAAGTCCCCATTTCAATCAGTGGCATACCAGGGTATTCTGCACCCAAGGGGCAAAGACCAAAATCTTTATCCTCTGGCACCTGATAAACTTAATGTGAATTTGAATATTTTGTTCCCCCTGTCTTCCACACCAGATATGATATCAGCATCTGATATCTTTCGGGCGAGAGAGGTCTCTAGTGGGTCTTACGTCGGATGGGAAGCAAAGTCGTGTCCCTCTGGGTGTGCGCGATGTCACCCGCACAACCATTTCTACATGTAAGGTGAAGGTCCGGAAAATTTCCAGGTGGTGTCAGATCTGGGTGGTGTCCAAAAGCACAAGAGACCGACGACAAACAAGAGCAGGGGCTGCATCATCAGTTTGATTCGTTGATGTTTTAGGGCCTTTCAACTACAACGGTCAATAGAGCCCCGTCCACGTTAGTACAAGCTGGGGTTTCGTTGCTTAACTTCAGTGACCAGACGAAACTAGTGTGCCCAACGCAATACAGCCACTCCCTTGAAGCATCAGTTCGGCAGCCGGCTGCATATAAATCCCTTCCAATAAATGGGTACCTCCACCATTGGGGCACTCCGCCGAGCTGCTCCTGCACACTGGAATATTTGTCTCGTCTGACTATTCCACAGCAGGAACGGTTCTTTTACATGCAAAGGACTCACAGAGCCACGGCTTTACTTCCCCTCCTGCGGAAGGAACACTCAGGGCATGGTGCACCTTGAACCATTGATAGAGTCATCAAGCACACCTGTGCCACCAAGACGGGCCAAAATGCAACTAAGTACATCAGTCAAAAAATACATTTGGGTTTATTTCTACTTCAATATCAGACAGGAGTGCCAATCGTAACACGAACCAACCCTTTATACTGTATTAACACGTTTCAAGTAAACTCAACTAGCAACTCTTGCCCGCCTCTGGCAGAGTTAGTATCCACCTTCTCCCTCTGAATCACTACGCAGGAGATATATTGGACGGTATTTTTCCTGGGAGCAGCTTATTGCGCTGGATACACCAGTTCTCGTCTGATCACTGAAGTTAAAACTGTGGTGGTTCGTTATCCTGGTTATAACAAGCTGGTAGGGTGTTTTGAATCCCAAAGACAAAATATTCTTTAATGACTTTAAATAGCATTCATTTGCATAACAATTTTTTGCATTTCGTTATTTAGCATGTTAGCTACCTATTTCAACATAATTGTCTGCTAATTGAGACTTACAAGCTCGATTTAAAAATTTGGAAAGAAAACTGACTCATCATCATCCTCTCACCCTTCTCCCGCCTGAGGCAGGATCGGGTCTGCGGGTTCTAATCCTCCACTCCCGCCTATCCCCCACTAGGTCCCTCTCCACCCCGCACACCTCCATGTTCACCTGCACCACCTGCTCCCACGTTCGCTTTGGTCTTCCTCTACCTCTGGTGCCCCCAATTACCCGCAGCCCAACAATGGACCTAATAAGCTCCTCCTCTCCCCTCCTCATTACATGCCCATACCACCTCAACCAATTCTCTCTCATCTTTCCCGCGATGTCTCCCACCCCCAAGCTACCTCTAACGTAATCGTTTTGGATTCTGTCGGATCTAGACACCCCACACATGTAGAGCAGCATTCGCATCTCAGCCACTTGTATTTGCCTTTCATGGTTCTTCCTGACTGCCCAAGACTCAGCCATACAGCATAGCGGGCCTAACGACGGTTCTGTATGAAAAGAAAACTGACTTCAGGAAGGCAGTGTGTGGGCCTTTGCAAAAATGCATTAGTTAAAATTTTCACAGCTGGGCGGGTTTGCTTCTAAGTTGAAATGCAGAAAAAGTATTTCTTTTAATTAAATACTACTGTGCAATCACGGCAAAACTGCCAGTACCATGGGTACTGGAGTGCAATTTTCCCCAAACGATGAACTTACATTAACATGCTGGTGGGAGTCCAAAGCACCTAAAGGTCCTACTTTTATCATTACTATAAATTTTTTCATCTCCTGCTGCTATTGAATGCATAGGGAGCGGCGAATTGCGTTGGACACACCAGTTCTCGTCTGATCACTGAAGTTAAGCAGCGCAACCTCAGCTAGTACTGACATGGGTGGCGTTTGGGAAAACTGGGTACTGCTAATACCCAAAAATCGTCGCATTAGTGTAGTGTCTTTGCAGTCTCTCCATCAGAACGATGCTGTGGACGGGGCTCTAATGACCTTTGTAGTTGAAGGGCCCTAAAACACCAACAAACAACAACAACAATCGAATGCATAATGCATATCTATCTATTGGGAGGAATATGGAAAGTTTCATCACTTTTTTCTAAAACTTTTTTTTAATATTAAGAAAATAAAAGTGGTTGAGGTCTTTTCAACCCCACCAGCACAGTTAAGGGTTAAGCAACGCAACATGGGTGACCGCTTGGGAAAACTGGGTACCGCGGATACCCAAAACTCATCGCATTAGTGTAGTGTCTATGCATTACAGCTAAGCAGTTAGAGCTGACCTTGTAGTTGAAGGGCCTTAAAACACCAAAAAAGAAAAAAAAACAAGCGGTAATTTTCTGCAGCCGGCTGCCGACCAAAGATGCAACCGCAGTGCATTTTAATAGCCGGTTTATTACCCTCCGGGGTACTCCACCGACGCCAAGGGCGAACTCCTACATTTGGCAATTTGGCTGATGTACTCGCTGCATAGTAAAGTGTGTTCTTTTACACGCAAATAACATTGTACCCAACAAGGCTCAAAAGATGCCAACCCACCTCTAACTAGCATCGACCCTGGAACCACTAACGCAGTCATCAGAGATGCTACTTCTGGCGCCACCAGGGCAGGTCATTAACACATTTCTATTATATTATGAAAAAAAGGACAAGGGGAAAGGTGGCAAAAATAATATAAATACTGTAACACTCTTGGCGATGCGGTAGAGCCCGCATCAAAGCCAAGTTTTCGCAATTGTTGGTTTTTCGAGTCGAAAAGAAGGGAGGGAGACATGTTGGCCCTGTACCAAATGTGCTGCAAATTGTTTTGACACTGAATCCCAAAAACAGTTAAATAGTAAACAATTCTTTCTTTTCTGAATGATTTCAACAAAACACAACTTCAGACTTATAGTATCATTATCATCATCCCTTTATCCCGCCTGTGGCGAGGTCGGGTATGCGGGTTCTGGCCATTCACTACCGCCAATCACTCACCAGGTTACCATTCATCCAAGCCCTAATTGTGCCCGCGGTGTCGTTTCTACCGCACATGGGCGCCACGAAATATTTCAAATATGAATACGGGAGGGGGACACAGCCGCGCCTCGGTGAGGCAGGAGGTAGTGTGCTCAATTACTCAGTCAGTGGCTCAAGGTTCGATACTGGCTCGAGGTCGGTTGGCCTATTTCTTAGTATTTCTTAGAGAACGGGTTGGGGAGTAGGGCCAAGCAGCCATAACAGGCCGAACCCTTAGGAGGCTGCTCGAAGGAGATGAGGAGGTAGGTATAGAAGATGAAGGAGAGGGGAAATTTGCAGCACCCAACGTTCTTTACCAACCACCCATGATGGTACTAACGTGGGCTTCAGTGATCTCACGTGAACCGGTGTGTCCAACGCAACTTGGCTGCGAGAGGTATCTTGATTGATTGACTTGTTGGTGTTTCAAGGCCTTTCAACTACAACGGCCATTAGGGCTCCGTCCACTGCGTAGTTCTCATGCAGAATCTGCAGAGACACTACGCTGTTACGACGATTTTTGGGTATTAGCGGTACCCAGTTTTCCCAAGCGGTCACCCATGTTAGTATTAACCGGGGTTTTGTTGCTTAACTTCAATGATCAAACTAGAACTGGTGGGTGCAACGGAATACGGCTGCTCAGATCGATCCCGAATGCGCTACTATGCAGGGGTAGATGAGGCAAAATTCCCTGGTGTAGAAGCTCGCCCCTCCGGCCTATGTGCCCCGACGATAAATAAGCATAGGGGCTGCAGCTTTGGTCGGCGGCCGGTTGCGTAGGAATGCCATCCAATAGGTCGTTCATGTGTCCATTCTGCGGGACAGATATGGCTACCTGACCCTGCCACAGGCGAGAAATGGGTTAGTTATTGCTTTGTTGTGCATATATTTTCAGGCACGTCTTGTAATTTAATGACCAGGTGCGGGAGGATATCCCTCTACCGTTCAACATTTGGCGTGTCCCAACGAGGTAAACGGATATCCTACCCTGCCACAGGTGGAATAAATCGCTATATTGGAAAAATCGACTAAAGACGCACTTTGGGTCTGCCTCTCACCTGAAGCGATCCTGAACCTTGACCTCATGAAGTCAAGTTCGTATGCCGGGTAGCTCGCGTACCAAGTGATCTAAAATATCATAAACAAAGAAGGGGCCTTCCTTGGGGGAAATTGAAAACCGAGTTGTCAAATGTGTGATAAACTAAAGGATAATAAGCGGGGCTCTTTCAATTTAGGACCATACTGTGACCCTTCCCCACTCACCCACTACATACCAATTTCATATTGGATCCCAAATAAACACAATTTAGACTTGCTATTAGCATAAGTTTCAAAAACAAAATCACCCAATTTTATATACTGTATAATGAATGCTCAATGTTCTTGCTGATTTGTTCGTTTAAATAAAGCCAGGTGTCCACCAATGTTCGAAAATGTTTGTGCACGCTAAGGGACCCTCACAAACGTTCACCGGTACAGGAACCTTAAAAAAAATGCGCGCATGCTCGCTTTAATCTGAGAGCGGTGGATAGAATTTCTGCAATTCTGTCAATGTAGCATTCTGCGAGACATCAACGAACGCTCGCAGGTTTCATGGGAGGGGGACGTTCTGAGTACGGTTTGGTATAGGAGGCGTTATATTGCTAAACATGCACTAGGCCAGGCATGTCAAACTGGGGGTACTTCGAGGGCCACCTTGGTGTCATTTGCGTTGTCATGACGGCCATAATACCCATGGCGCCCCTTTGCAACTGCCATCGGGGGCTACTGTCCCCTTCTGGTTACTCCTCCGAGTGGCTGGCCGCATATGTATACCCCATGGTATCGATTGTAAGGGCCGCATGCGTCCCGCGGACCACCATTTTCACAACCCTGCATTAGGCCCCATTTAATAGGTTACACATGCGAATTTCAAACAAAATGCTCCCAAGCAAAATGGACTGAAATAGTTCAACACGTCACAATCACCTTCCACAACAAAATTCGGCCACGTTCAATTCGGCGTGAGAGCATCAAGATATGCTCGCAACAAAAGGCGTCTCGAAAACGTTCATCAACGATCCATTCGGCGTGAGACCGCCAACGAACGCTCGCATTGGGGTTGGGGATTTCTGATTACGGTGTGGTGTAGGAAGCATGGGTTTAAAATAAAGGCATAGGGCCGCATTTATAGGTTAGACATGCAAAATTCAAGCAAAATGTTGGCAAGGAAAGTGGATTGAAATCGTTCGCGAACATATGTTCTATTTTTTTTCTGGTGGATGCCTGGCTTTAGACAATAAAAAGCACACAAAGACAATAAGATAAAAGCCAACTTTCAAATAATTTCAACAGTTCAATTGCATCAACTATAAAAGTGCCATAACCCTTTCGTCCCACTCGTTTTAACCCCTTGTCTACCAGGAGGATCAAAATGATGAGGTTCTTACCAGATGCAGGCAAGCCAGTGAGCAATCAGAGCAAATGTTGCCATTAAAAGTAATAAAACTGCAGCACCATACTCGGAGTATCTATCTATTTTTCTAGCAACTCTTACAAGCCGAAGAAGGCGAGCGGTTTTAAGAAGCCCGATGAGAGTAGTAGTCTAAAAACGAGAAAAAAAAAACATACATGGACCAGTTTGTCACGTGATTTCCAAAAACAATACATCACAACAACATCTGAAACCAATTTCCCGCTCTCAGTGCTAGCTCTAGCCTACACACAATCTAGCCCTAAGCACAATCTAGAGCAGGAGTGGCCAAAACTACGCCCGGGGAGCTAGGGCAAATGAACATCCAATTATTATACATATCGCCATAACAACATCATACATCACGAGTCGGCATCAACCAGGCAAGCGTTTTACCACAGGCGGTTCATGGGGCAGACAAACCTAGGCGGCAAATTCTAGAGACACTTCCCTGACATGCAGTGTATCCGTCATTTAAAATTCCCACAGCAAGGCATTGGGAATGGGGCAGATGCCAAGGGCGCTCGGACAATTCAGCAACAAAAAAATTGGTGTCCAACGCAATACAGCGCTTTGTGCTCAGTGCTCCCTTGGCACCTGCCAGTGGGCCCCATGTTAATCTGTGTACGTCAAGTGACCATTTACGTATTCCTGTTAGAAGTCGTCGTGCAGGTCGCAGCACAATGCGTTGGCCAGGGGCACTATTTGCGCTATTGAAATGCAAAGCAAGAAACTCCTAACTTTCCTCTCTACGGCAGGGTAGGGTAACTATCTTGTCCCTCTGAATTGAAACAAGGGTGATATAGGCCTATTGGACGGTGTTTTTCTCCAACGGCTGCCGACCAAAGCTGCAACCCCTTGGTCTACTCGTTGGGACACTCCACCGACGCCAGGGAGGGGGGCGAGCTCCTACACCTGGAAATTTGACCACCTCTACCCTTTCCATAGGAAGGCGCACTGGGGGCTTCGCTCTCGCCCGAAAGAAACCAACCTATTTCGATCCAGAACAGAACCTGGAAGCACTGGCGCAGTAAACCGAGCACGCTACCTATTGCGCCACCGAGACAGGTCCTTTGCGCTATTGAAATGATCCCACAAATTAAGTTCTTAGGGCGCAAGCTGAAGAATTGGCCTACGGGAGCTGTACACCCTTGAGCCGAACTAGTCCGCTTGGACAGGGCTGAATTCATTTCTACCAAGACCCATGGCGCACTGGAAGTTAACGTGTTCCAGGTCCATCCTCGTAAATCTTACGGGCGAAAACAGGTCAGTATGAGCGAAAGCGGTAAGTAAGAGGCTTCAGTAAGCAGGGTATCTCAACGGGTAGCCGGCGCTGACATAAGCAGGAAAAGTTGTAACGAGCCTTAACCTTTATCAAGTCTATGGCACTATCCTCTCCCAACTCAACAAGGAGGAACAGAACCCTACCGTTGCTATCCTCATACTCCTGGAGGACCATTGCCTTAGATAAACACCAGAATTATGAGGCCCTCGATGATCAGTTAAAGACCAAGGAAGGGAAGAGAGATAGGGCAGCTAAAGATAAGCCCCAAGGCATAACAGTGAAGGATAGCAAAGGCAGGGTTCTATTCCCCTCTCCTGAGGTAAAGAAGACGTGGGAAGAGTGTTTCTACAGGTTCTTGAACGCTGTGGTGGGAGACGATGACAATGATACCAATCCTACTACTTTAGGGGTGGTATACATTGTAACGGAGGAGGAAGTAGTCCGGACCCTTAAGGAAATGAAAGGTCGAAAAGCGTTAGGTCCAGACAGAGTTCCCATTTAAGTGTGGCATACCCTAGGAGTCATTGGAATCAGGTTGATATGGAAACTTTTCAATAGGATAGCTGGCGGATACCCAATGCTTTCTGCCTGGCGTGATACCACTCTTCAAAGGCAAAGGTGATGTGCAAGACTGGTAACTATAGAGGTATCAAGCTTATGAGACATCTATAGAGAATATTAGAACGTCGCCTCCGGAATAGAACAAGTGTACGTGGAAATCAGTTCGGGTTCATGACAAGTAGGTCCTCAATGGAACCGATCTTCATTCTAAGGCAGATGATAGAAAAGCATAGGGGAGCAAAACAGATCTCCATGCCATCTTTTTGGACTTGAAGAAGGCTTATTTATGACAACGTTCCACGACAGGTAGTTTGGAGGTATTATTGAAAGGGGAGAAGGGAGGGGGGGTCGAAGAAGAGTTTCCTAGGATAGTGCAGGATATTTATGATGGTTCCATAGCCAGGGTAAGGACACTTTGGGGAAATACTGGAGGCTTCCCAGAGAAGATTGGAGGAGGGGTACACTAACATTCAGCACTAAGTCCATACCTTTTCATTCTGGTAATGGATGAGCTGCTGACGGGAGTAGGCCAATGGGCCCCTTTTTGCATGGTATTTACTGAAGATATAAGAAAACTTAGCGACTCCAGAGAACAAGTAGAGAAGGGCCTTAATAATATTAGAGGAACGATTGAAAAGGAAGGGCTAAAGAAAAACGTGAAGGAGACAGAATAGCTTTCAATCGGGCAGCCCAGGAAAAATAATGGTGACGTACTTTGTTGGAGTGAACTGGTGAAAAATGTGCAAGAGATAAAGTACATAGGATTAGTGTTGGAGAACAATGGAGAGTGGCTCGGATGTGACCTATAGTATCAAGGGGGGATGGTTGAAGTGGAGAGAGGCAAGTGGAGTCCTGTGTGATAGGAGGACCCCAATCAAGTTGAAAGGAATGGTTTACAAGGCAGTGGTTAGGCCAGCTATACTATATGGAGTAGTGAGGAAGAGCAACATACCGTAAAATCTCACGTAAAGTCCGCATTAGTAATGTGTATGTTTCAAATATAGTTCGCACTTTAAAATTCCTGCTGTAGCCAGTGGCACAACTTGTAGGGGCAATGGGATCAAATGAATTTGAACATGAAATGTCACATTGCTCTGACGATGAAATGGAAATGTGAAAGATTTTATATTGCATTATCATATAAATAACAATGTACTGTGTACAGTTGTGTTGTTAATTGTAATAAAATGTTCAGAAAATGAGGAGCAGTTTTCATTGAGAACCCTTGGTTTCATTTATAGTCCGCACTCATACAGTGACTCTCCAAAAATAAGACATACCCAGAAAATAAGCCCTACCATGATTTTCCAAGATGTACGTAATATAAGCCCTTCCCCGAAAATAAGCCCTAATAACAGAAAGTACGCTCAGCTGGTAGTAAAGCTGTCCACAGAAGATCAACATGGTTGTCAACCACGTCCTCAACTTCTTTGCCACAGTCAGAACAACCAAGTTGACAACTCCTAACCGGGTCATTCCATGTCAAATCACCAGAGGCTTCCCACTCGACCCTCTTGAAATCTGATGAAATTTGGTAATAGAGTAACCCTAGGCCCCACATGAAACTGTATGAAATATTAGAGCTGAATGTGCTTTAGTTCAGAAGTTAAAGCATATGTTCAATGGGCTATCAGGTCAAAAGCATGCTCATGCCACAAAAAAAAGACCAACTTTGACCCCTTGTCAAATTAGTTCTAGTTGCCAGATAAGTATGAAATTTGGTATACTAGGTTAACGTTTAGTGCAGAATGTGGTAGTATGTTCAAGAAAGTAATAGTATTGGCCATTCAGCTATCTATCCAAGCTAGTCACCACCAAATTTTGACATGACAAATTTCAACCCAAGTTTGGACACCAGTTGCTCAGCAGCAAGATGTCTATGTCTTGATATTTTGCAATTATGTACTATGCACACTATATTAATCTCAGTATAAATTGCAACCTTGTTGTATTTACAGTATATATCCAGAGATGTTCTACACGAAAGTTGCTAAAAACATTCTGCATGAAAATTAGCCAACTTTTAGGCCAAAATACCTCAGAATGCGTCATTTCCAATTTGGTTTTAAATGGTAACATTGGAAAGAGCAGGTTTTTTTTCATAAAGAATAATGTTTATTTACGTTCGGATCTAAGTTCCCAGGGGCAGCCACAGGGCTCTGAATATGATGCACTTTGCTGTGGTATTCCAATGGTTACACTAGTGTACATCCAGTTACTTCATCATGTCAGCTGTATTTTGGCTTTCCAACACAGTAACTAGGCACTTAGGAGCATGCAGCTGACATGATGAATCATGATTTGATCCATTAGATACCACAGCAAAGTGCATCATATTCAGAGTCCTGTGGCTGCCCTAGGAACTTAGATCCCAACGTAAATAAAAATTATTCTTTATGAAAAAAAACATGCTCTTTCCAATGGTACCATTTAAAACCAAATTGGAAATGACGCAATCTGCGATATTTTGACCTGAAAGTTGGCTAATTTTCATGCAAAATGTTTTTCAGCAACTTTCATGTAGAACATCTCTGGATATACAGTCGAAATCGTTTATAACAAACTTCAAGGGACTGACGGTTTTTGTACATTGTAGCCGGGGTTTGCTAAAAGCGATACTATTGTTTATAATGAAGGGATCCTTGTTAATGGTGTTATATTGATTGCAGTATGCTATAACTATTGCAAAATACATACTGCATGTACTCCTCCTCATCATCATAATCATCCCACCTTTATCCCGCCTATGACAGGGTCGGATCTGTGGGTTCTAATCCTCCACTCCCGTCTATCCCCACCAGGCTTTCATCTACCCTGCATGCAATCATGCCCCTTAGTCTCCCCCTACACCTGATGCCTCCAGCTGTCCCATAATACACTGTGTAAGCTCCTCTGCCCCCTTTCACATCACATGCCCATACAATCTCAACCTAATAGGGAGATTGTGCGTACCGTTACCGATGACCATACGTCCCATAAGCAGACGAAATTTAAGTTGCGCATGCTCCACAAATAAAATTAATTGTTCGGAGCATGCACAACTTAAATTTCACTTGCTAATGGGACGAATAGTTATCGGTAACGGTACGCACAACCTCCCTATTTTCTCACATCTTCTCTGTGATGTTTCCCAACCCCAGCTACCTTTAATGTACTCGTTGCAGGCTCTGTCAGCACGTGACACCCCACTCATGTAATGCAGCATTCACATCTCAGCCTTCAACTTGGTGACCCCTCTCATGCTTTTCCTTCTTTCGACCTTGCTATGGGCCGTTAGCGTTAATTTGCTGAATATGACGTCACTGGCCTGAAATGCGGATTCCTCCAAAACTCAAAAAGTCAGAAATGCTGCAATGCGCCATCCAAAGTTATTCCAACTGATTCCAACAGCTGTTAGACGCATCCTTTATCCAAAGGAGGCCAGCCTGCGGTGTTGACCCTGTCCTAAATTTCAGTCATCCCCACAGCAGCAGCCTAGTGTTCTGCGAATGATTTTTAGCTCCTGTTTCCACCCTCTTTGAAATTCCGTTTGATCAGGTGCTGTTCCACTCTCATTCTTCTATTGGTTCTCTATTGAAAACGAGTCAGGGAAGATCAACCATACCACAGGCGGAAACGAAGAACGCGAGGGTTGTCCAACGTGCTGTCGGATGAGATGTAAACGGCTACCTGGTGTCGGTGGAGTGCCCCAATGAACAGTAGGCCGACGATAAATAAGCACAGGGGTTGCAGCATTAGGTTGATAGCCGGCTGCGTAAAAGTACCGTCCAACGGATGTTCCGTGTGTGGGTATCCGGCTCTGCCATAAAAAGCAAAATAGGACGGGATCGTTGCTGGCCTGGCATGGGCATCACTGGGATGCAGATTACCGAAAGCAGACAGGGTTGAGGAAGGTCAAGATAAACATGATATGAGCTTGTTCTGGGTGTGGTGGAGAACACAGCGTTATGTGTGGAGATCCGGGGACCTTGTGGGGAACAGGACAGCATGGTGTCAGACCCGAGTCAGCTATTGGAAGAAGTTTGATAATGATGCACCTCTGATTCCTGTATGTTATGTTAAACTAACGGGTTGGGGAGAAAGCCAAGCAGTCATAACAGGTCTAACCTTTAGGAGGCTGCTCGCGGGAGATGAGGAGGTAGGTGTAGAGGATGTAGGAGGGGGAAATTTGTAGCACCGAACGTTCTTTACCAACCACCCACGTGGGCTTGCGTTGCTTAACTTCAGTGTTCTCACGAGAACTGGTGTGTCCAACTGCGGCGATGAAGCCCTGGTCACGTATAGAAGACGCGCTGTCACTGATGCGGGCTAACACCGGTAGCCAGCTTCAGGGAGTACAGTTGCCCTGTGAACCCTAATTGCACGAGCGCGTCTTGTTCGGGGCGGCAGGCAGCAGGACGAAAGGAAGCCCTCAATACGAATTTCGTCGGATGGCATCATGTGGTGTACACAACGTCACCACAGCATGGAAAAGAACCCTTTCTCGCCCCACCTGACGTCGGCGTTCAAAATTTTCGATACCCATTTCGGTGTCACAGAAATAACGTGCGGCACTGCTGCATCAGTATCACCAGGTTCGGACCTGGACTGACACGGGTGGTTCCTTTCAGGCGAAAGAGAGGTCCCCAGTGAATCTTCCGTCGGATGGGAAATAAACCAGTGGCTCCGTGTGATGTGTGCGATGTCACCACTGCACGGAGTAAAATACGGGTGTAAATTGGGAAAATTCCCATGTACGAGTTCGCTCCCCCAGCGTCGATGGGCGGAAAATGCCAAAAACAAGAAAAAAATAGAAAGGGTTCCAGCATGATGTCGGCACCCAGGGCAGCAGAGAAACTGTTAGCCAACTCTGTCAGAAGAGGTTAAAGGTTTAGGTCAGGGGTTCCAAAAGCGTGGAGCGGCGAATTGCGTTGGACACACTAGTTCTCGCCTGATCACTGAAGTTAAGCAGCGCAGCCCCAGCTAGTACTGACATGGGTGGCCGCTTGGGAAAACTGGGTACTGCTAATACCCAAGAAGCGTCTCATTAGTGTAGTATCTGTGCAGTCTCTGCATAAGAACTATGCTGTGGACGGGGCTCTAATGACCTTTGGAGTAGAAGGGCCCTAAAACACCAACAAACAATCCAAAAGCGTGCGCCACGGCTGCCTTTTAGGCACGCCAGGAAATATTCCTAATATGAGTATGGAAATATTCCTAATATGGGCGGGCTACAACGCTCCTTGAGCAAGCCTAAAAACGATCAACAGGGCGCAAAGGCGCCGCCGATCGCAAAAAGTTTGGGACCCCCTGGGTTACGAGAATGAGCGAGCATCACGTAGTAAACAACATTCCAGTGGTATCCATGCCACAGGACAAAATTTCGGTAAGGGGAAAATTTGGAAATGCTTCCCCATTAATAGGATTAATGGTTTACACAATGAATAAACATTTCACGGTTGAAGACAAATAATTATTAACCCTTTTCCCGCCTATATCAGGATAGGTTTTTTTCTTCATTAGGGTAGTTTCCTCCATCGACGTCAAGAGATGGGAAGGGGAGAAACTCCTGCACTCGGAAATGTTGCCAAACTACAATGGATCCAAAGGTTTATTTCGCAACGGAAGGACGGTGCACTGTATCTCGCTCTCTCACTCAAAAAATGCCAAACCACCTCGGTCCTGTATCGAACGTGGATTTATTTATTTTTTATTTTATTTATTAATTAGCGCACCAAAGGTAAAGAAACAAACAAAAGAAAATAAACAACAAAACCCACAAAGCGGGTTAGCTATCCAAAGTATCAAGCAGATACAGACGCAGATGCAACCGCCACTTAAAATGGAGGCACCCGGTCACACACCTCAGGTTAGAACACGCGAACACACGGGAGCGCACTTCGTAAGGCAGGGCGTTTCTGTGAGGATAACAAACAGCAAAGAAGAGGCGTCTAATATCGCGATGTGGGAGGGAAGTACCTTGGCGGACCTCGACTGAAGACTGAAAGTCCCGAACAACAAAATGGCAGGGATGACGAGGGTTCTGGAGCGTGGCAGCGAGGGACAAAATATTGCACAACAGGAGATACCTATGGAAAGGGAGCACCCGATGCTTCCGGCAGTAGGGAGTAAGATGAGCCATCCGGATTAATTGACACAGTCTTGGAACCCCAACGAACATTTGTCAGTTTCACGTTTTGGCAGGGTCCCATTTTAAAGGAGTACTCACTAGAGGAGTTACTTCATTTTGACGGAGGACTGACTGGGGTTTTACCTCATGTTGACGGAGTAGTGACTGGCGGCTTTACCTGATTTTGACGGAGGACTCACTGGGGGCTTTGCCTTATGTCGACGGAAGACTGGCTGAGGGCTTTAGCTGATGTTAACGGAGGACTGGTGGGGCTCTACTATATATACGTTAGCAGAGGGCTCACTGAGGGCTTTACCTTTCATTTGTTCGTTTGCTGGTGTTTTACGGTCACTGGGTAGTTCTAATGCACAGAATACAGCGATATCAGCGGCACCCAGTTTTCCAAAGCGGCCACCCATGTTAGTACTAGCTGGGGTTGCGTTGCTTAACTTCAGTGGTCAGACGTCAACTGGTGTGTCCAAAGCAATTTTCCGCTATTTACATTTCATGTTGACGGAGGACTCACTGGGGATTCACTTCCTGTTGACGGGCTTCAACTCCAAACTGAAAAGCACCGGAGAGGAGGGAGGATTATTTGAGTTTGGACACACAATGGGGCGCATTAATTTCCTCTTCAATGGAAGGCTCACTGAGATCATTCCTCTCATCTGACGAAAGAGTCATCCGCCTGTCAGAATTGATCCTGCAAACATGAACTCCGGAAGTGCGTTAACAACTCGGGCTCCGAGACGGACTATAATATTTTGCCTAAGCCCCACCAATTCTTGGCTTAAAAATTTGCTCACAAACAAAGCCATAAATTAGGCTGACATTAGCATGTTATTCAGACAAGAATGCGTTCGTGAGACCATATCCTGTTCCACTGCCGGCTAAATATAGCATTTGTCAACGGCACTTCAGTTGAAAAATCGTAGGCGTACCATAAGCCATCAGTGCTCAGGAGAGCAGTTCGTTACCGTGCCATTTAAGAATGATAACGCCATTTCAAATACAGAGCCATAGTAGTTAACCCCTAAATTGAATTTCTTTCCATCATAGGCGTTACTCAAGGACTGGGAATCCAAATTTGGCACACAAAGAACTTCATGACACACAGGCAACGGAAGATTAGCAGGCTGATTCGTTACGTTAGCAATAGGCAACGCTAAACCCCTTCCCCGCTTGTCTAGACCAGGATCGGCTTTGCAACCATGAACTCGGGAAGTCAATGACGCGAAGGTCTACTTTCCTCGTAGGGTCATTTTCTTTCGCCAACGCGAAAGAAGATGAAGAAAGATGAGGGTCATTTTCTTTCCTACAACTGGAAATGTTGCCGATCTACAACTATCTCTTTTCGGTGCAGTGGTATGATCGTTAAACACCATACAGCAGGGCCTGTAGGAGACTGCAGGGCATAGAGTACAGCCTGATACATCATCATTATCCCCTTATCCAGTCTTTAACAGGGTCGGATCTGTGGGTTCTAGCCCTCCACTCCCGCCTATCTCCCACCAGGTCTCTGTTCACACCATACCCTACCATATCTTTATGAGCAACAGGCCGGAGAGGTTGCATCGTGTTGGACACACCAGTTCTCGTGATCACTGAACCCCAGGTAGTCCTAGCATGGGTGACCGCTTGGGAACACAGGGTACTACTATTACCCATATCGCTGTAACAGTAGAAGGTCTGTACAGAGTCTGCTGGCTATTGTAGTTGAAGGACCCGAAAACAATAACAGAACAAATACAGCCGGCCCGTACATCTGTTTAGGCCTTCCCCTGTCCGGGTGCTTCTAACCACCTGCATTCCCGCGCTGAGCCTAACGAGCTCTTCCTCCCCTCTTCTCGTCAAAAATTCTATAATCGAACTTTTTGGCCGTCAGTCAGAAGTCTGGAAAACTGACGTCCGAATTGGCCCTGCAGACAGGGCGATGGTTTAACTTCGGGTGCAAAGGCAAGCCTAGTGGGCCTTCCCTGGCGACTAACAGTCAAATTAGGTACGTTTCCGGTTTACAGAGGGTGTTTTAAAAGAGAAACCGTCTCTGCTTCTAATTCCGTAGAGCGGCTTTATTGAGTTGGGCACACCAGTTTTCGTCAAACCACTGAAGTTAAGCAATGAACCCCCAGATAGTACTAACATGGGAATAACGGGCACTCCTAATACCCAAAATCGTTGTTTAAGCGTAGTGTCTGTGCAGTTTCTGCATTAGAACTACGCAGAGTTTGTTTCTTTGTGCTTTAGGGCCCTTCAACTACAAGGTCATTAGAGTCCCGTCCACAGCATAGTTCTTATGCAGAGACTGCGCAGACACTACACTAATGCGACGATTTTTGGGTATTAGCAGTACCCAGTTTTCCCAATCGCCCACCCGTGTCAGTACAAGCTGGGGTTGCGCTGCTTAACTTCAGAGATCAGATGAGAACTGGTGTGTCCAACGCAATTCGCCGCTCCTTGACTATGCAGAGGACGGGGCTCTAATGACCTTTGTAGATGTAGGACCCTAAAGCATCATCATCATCACACCCTTCTCCAGCACAAAACTGGGTCGGGTCTGCGAGTTCCAATCCTCCACCCCCGTCGATCCCCGACCAGGCACCCATCTACCCCACACACACCCATGTCCTTTTGTACCACCTGCTCCCACGTCCTCTTTGGTCTTCCCCTCCCCCTGACGCTGCCGATCACCTGCAGTCCCATGATGGACCTAACTAGCTCCTCCTCCCCCCTTCGCATAACATGCCCATATCACCTCAATCTGTTTTCCCTCATCTTCTCCGCGATGTCTCCCACCCCCAGACTACCTCTAACATGATTGTTTCGGATCCTGTCGGCTCGTGACACCCCGCTCATGAAGCGCAGCATTCGCATCTCCGCCACCTGCATTCTCCTTTCATGGTCCTTCCTCACTGCCCAACACTCTGAGCCATACAGCATAGCTGGCCTAACTACAGTTCTGTAGACTTTGCCTTTTAGCTTTATAGGCACCCGGCGGTCACACAGGACCCCACTTGCCTGTCTCCACTTCAGCCAATCTGCCTTAATCCTATTAGACACATCCGAGTCTATTTTTCCATTTCCCTGGAACACTGATCCTAAGTATCTAAACTCCTGCACTGCTGGTATCACCTCATCTCCTGAGCGTACCTCGCCTTCTAGCCCCTGACCACTCCAGGTAAAAGCTAGGTATTCTGTCTTTTTCATATTCACCTTCAGGCCCCCCTTTCCCATTGCTATCTGGATGTCTTGTAAGCCCTTTTGGGCCTCCTCGTTGGACTCTGCAAGCTTTCCCACATCGTCAGCAAATATCAAGCACTGTGGGGCCCATTCCCCCACTCCCGTCAGCAGCTCATCCATGACTAGCATAAATAAGTATGGGCTAAGTGCTGACCCTTGGTGTACACCCACCTGCACGTTGAAGCTTTTTGTGTTTCCCCAAGCCGTCCTCACCCTAGCGATAGAGCCCTCATAGATATCCTGCACTATTCTAATGTGACCTTCATCTACCCCTTTTCTTCTTAGCACATTCCATACTACCTTTCTAGGAACGCTATCATATGCCTTCTCTAGGTCAATGAATATTGCATGGAGGTCTTTCTTTGCTGCCCTATACTTTTCTATCATCTGCCTTAGAATAAATATTGGCTCCATTGTAGACCTACCAGGCATAAACCCAAATTGATTTCCCCGGACCATAGTGCACTTTCTGAGGCGGCCCTCAATGACTCTTTCCCAAAGCTTCATGGAGTGGCTCATTATCTTGATGCCTCTATAGTTTCCACAATCCTGAGCGTCACCTTTGCCCTTGAATAATGGAACTATCCAGCTCTCCCTCCATGCTGATGGCATTGTCTCCACTTGCTACCTTATTGAAGAGCTTTGTTAGCCACGTTACTCCAGTGGCCCCCAGGGTATGCCAAACCTCCATGGGAATCTTATCTGGGCCTACTGCTTTGTGTCCTTTCATCCTTTGGAGGGCCCCAACTATTTCTTCCTCTGTCACCCTGTCGACTGTAGGACCCTAAAGCATCAATGAAACAAAAAAAAAACCGAAAGTACCATCCAATTCCGTCTGGATCACGGCTTTTTTTTCCATCCTGGGGATGCGGCCCCAAGGGGCTTTGTTAATTTTAGAGATCTCGTTTCAGATGCCCAATAACAAAAAGCAATTGTAGGCCCTCACAATTGGTAAAATGCTTGCCAACTGGTAAATTACTCTGAGAACTAGGAGAACACAGCTAATTAGACCACAACACCAAATTACCAATGACTAATGGGTTAGTACGGGGGTTACGGTTCCCTGCAGAATAGCGACCACTGTAAAAACGTTACACGGAAATTTGGCAATGAAAAAGTACCCAGTGAAACAGACAAAAAATGCGGTAAGAATTCCAATTAGCCGCTGATTTTGCTCGCAATTAACGATTTTTTGAATTATTTAAAAGAATTGTTAATGGCACAATTATCATCATATGTTTGTACAACCAAATGTCAGGGGTGGGCGTCTGCATGTTCAGTCCCCTCAGAGACCTTCTAGTTCCTCATCTCGTCTCCCCAAATACTGTCATGTCCCTCCCGCACAACCTGCTGCCAATTCTGCTTTCGCTTTTCTCTATATCGTCTCTCCGAAAAGCACCTAATCTAATTCTAAATACCCCACAACAACCATTAACCCTCTTTCCGCCCATTAAAAGGTCGGGTAACATTCTTGGATTAAGGGGTTCAATTATAACCAAACAGAAAAATGCAGTAGGGCATGAAGCCCTCCGGGTTTTTTTCGGTGGTGTTTAACGGCCCTTCAACTACAACGTCATTAGAGCCCCGTCCACTGCGTAGCTCTAATGCAAGAACTGCACAGACACTATGCTAGTGCAACGATTTTTGGGTATCTGCGACAACCAGTTTTCTCAAGTGGCCACCCTTGTTAGTACTAGGAAGCATCAGGGGTAGAGGAAAGCCACAACAGACGCCGGACCAGGTTTACGAAGGTATTCTGAGTGAGGAGTGGATGAGGACCTGGCATGACAAATATGAAAGTAGAGGGTTAGAACTCACAAATCCGTCTCGGCCATATCGTAGGCAGGTCAAGAGCATGTCTTGAGTTGTGTATATATATATATACAACACGTTCACCTTGTCCAGCAAAAGTCCATTCTTAGTAAACTACTAACAACCCATTTCCGCCTATGGCATGGCTGAATGGACGCATGAGCGACCTATTGAACCCTTGTTGGCATCTATTGTTCTTTGAGGCGCTCTACTGTTCCTTCGACTCCGACGACTGGGGGCAGGTTCCTACACCTGGGAATTTCTGTCTTGTCCACCTGTTGTGCAGTTTAGAGGGTTCTATTACGTGAAAATGTCATCGTACACCTCACAAGACTTCGGTTTTACTTCTCATTCTAAGGAAGGGCACTCGGGGTGGCATAATTGTTATATCGGTCGCTCTACAGACGGCTTTTATGCTGGGCGTGGCTATGAAACGCAGTCCTCTACCATTGACTAATTCATATTACAGTGGTGTATGCCACCCCGTATGATTTGAATTGCTATGATGTGATGGAATGGATTTCAATAATAATAATAATAATATTTTTAATAATAATAGCGAGATTCATAGAAGCGGGATATTCGTGGCTACATGAGATCATTCACAGAATCAATATGTATCTTGTTCGTGGGGAGGAGGCCTTAGAGCCGAAGGCGAGAAGGCCGGGGGACCGAAACACCGAAAGTAAAGATCATTGTAAAGGTACTTAGCAAAGATAATTCGTCAGCCAATAATTCATAGGAAGTTTAATTTTGGGAAACAATCCTTTACAATGATATCTACTTTCGTTGTTTCGGTCCCCCGGCCTTCCCGCGAACAAGATACATATCGATTCTGTGAATGATCTCGTGTAGCCACGAATATCGCGTTTTAATGAATCTTTTTTTTTTATGAATCTCACTTTTTTGCATACCGATTTTGTTTTTAAACTTATATTTCTTTTAAATTTCTATTAAACTCATATTTCAACTTATTGAACTAACATAGCATGGGGGATTGCAAAAGCTGCCGTAATATGCACTGGCCAATAGGAGCGATCTGCATATATATAGCCACGCCCAGCGTCACCGATAGCAGAATAACATGTAAGAGCGACCGATATAACAATTATGCCCTCGGGGCCCCTCTCTCTCGCCAACCCACATCGATCAAACATCGAACCTAGAACCACTGACGCAGTAATCGAACACGCTACCTCCTTCGCCACGGGAGTGGGCTCTTTGTGGACAAATAGCGAATTCGAAGCTACTGGATGAGAAACTAAGTGACTCAAATCAAAACCGTGCACCCATTCCGTACAACCATGCACTAACGCTATGAGTGTCGAATCAGACGACACAGTACAAAACGTGGTGACGTCAAGACGCTACTTCAACTGCCACAGACAGCTATGCCACAAAGCAATGGCTAGTTCCGTATAATCACACTTTAACGCCAATCACGTCGCCACTGATGACATTTTGATGACGTTTTGTGCTAGTGCTTTATGAAGGAGCGCCAGTGCAATTCCTTAAGTGTAGCGCTTTATTTGGAGTCATGGCACGCCGCCATCATGTCTTAGTTTATCCTCCGCCATTTTTCAAGCAGACAGCTCAACCGCCAGCCAATAAGAACGCAGTGTGACTTGTGGGACGCTATGTGAGTTGACCACCTGTCAACTCAACTACCGTCACGCATAGCTGCTCTGTGGCGCCCCAAGTAGCAGTGTGACGTCACCATTTTTGTGCTGTGTCGTCTGATTCCAAGGTTATAGCATTAGCGCATGGGTATATGGAACCAGGCATGTCCCACTACTTTCTAATTGGCTGATGATTGAGCTGTCTGCTTGGAAAATGGCGTAGGATGAACAGACATGACGGTGACATAACGTCACTCCAAAACGCGCTACATTTAAAAGTTCCCACTGACGATCGTGCCAAATGGAGTGGTGAGACAGTGAAGTTGAGGGTCAGGAGCGGCTGGAGTGAAGAGAAATGTTGTGGGGTCAATGACGGATGATCACTCTACTCCAAAGCATCACTCCTGAATTAATAGGGGCGGCTAGTTATCATCTGATCACTGAAGTTAAGCAATGCATCCCCAGTTAGTACTGGCATAGGTGGCTGCTTGGGAAAACTGGATACTGTTAATACCAGAAAATCGTCACATTATGTAGTGTCTGTGCAGTCTCTGCATTAGAACTACGTAGCGGACGGGACTCTAATGACCTTGTAGTTGAAGGGCCCTAAAACATCAGCAAACCAAATCTGAATTATTATTAATTACTGTAATTCAACTACCAAATTGTTTGGTTATATTGTATTTGTTATTATTTTTTGTGTTATTGATAAAGTAATTATTACTAGTGTCATTATGGTTCAAGACTTGCTCCTTATATCAACAGCTTAAACAATTTCATTATTTGATTTAGTTCAATGCTATGCTTATAAATCATTGAACATTGAAGCCGCAATTTATCAGTATACAGAGGAAAGAAAGGTCCCATTCATCTACAACAAGTGTTGAGATTGCAATGGTCCAAAATCCACAATGATTTGACACTCACGAACGCACCATAGGGGTACTACATTGGTCCATCCCATCACTTTTTCCTACTCATGGTCTATTGGAGTGATGGACGGTAGGAGCAGAGTGAAGGATTTTTGGACAGATGGAAATCCATCCATTTCTCATCCCCCCATCCAATCCACATGATATTACACATTCACAATAGATAATTCGAGTGCAACCTTCATTTTGGCATGGAGGGATTGGAATTTCGTGATCATCAGTGGGGACCATAAGGAATTATGCTGGCTCTCCTTCATAAGGCGCTAGCACAAGACGTCATCGAAATGTCATCAGCATCGATGCAATTGATGCTTTAATGTGGTGATTCCATACTTGATATAGGACTTGATATGAATTCCTTCCTTGAACTATTTCCAGATGACACATGTACTGCTGGGGTATTAGATGAGGGGGCTATCATCCTGTGCACAATTACAGCAGGACCTAGATAAGATTTACAATTGGTGTGTAAAATGGGTATTGCCTTTAAACCTGAAAAGTGTAGGATTCTCACCATACCTAGATCTAGGAAGCTACTTGATTTTAAATACCATATAGGTGGAATGAGGGTTGAGAGAGTTGTGACCCATAAGCACCTTGGAATTATTTTAAATAGTCAAGGTACCTGTAAGGATCATATTAGTAAATTGGTTGGGATTTTTTTTGGTAACGTATGTAGGAATGAGAGTTGGTCTCTCCACTGCCATATTGGTCAAATAAGGCTGCTTGCAGTGTAGTGAATTAGAATATGGAACTAGGCATAACACGTTACTCAGTTACTGACTGGTTGGTAACAAGTGGTGCCGTCTGTAGTTGCCCATTCGATTACAAAGACTAGAAAGTGATTGACGTCAGTGAACACATTCTTTTGAGTAGCCCCATGTGTGGATGGTCTTCAAGTAAAAACTAAATGCAAATTCCAACCTTTACCCAAGTGAGGCAGGGGTCAGTCCCCCTTTATATTTCATTTCGACACAACAATGATTTGTCAGACGGCATTTTTATTCAGCTGGCTGCCGACCCCTAAGCTTATTAATTGTCAGTCCATTTGTCTTCATTAGGGCACCATTCTTCCACTGAGTCCTGACGGCAGGAGCACTCATGGCTTTCCTCTCACCGAAAAGAAGCCAATCAAACTTGATCCAGTATCAAACCAGGAACCCCTGCCGCTGTAGTGGAGCCTACTACTTAGGAGAAAAGGACGAATGGGGAGAGTAAAGCGAACGCAACTGCCAATCCATTTCCTGCCTAGGACATGGTCGGGAATCCTCCCAAAGGACACATGAACGCTATATGCAACAGCATTTTTAAGCAGGCGGCTGTCGACCAAAGCGGCAATTCCTATGCTTAATATATTGCCAGTCTAATGTCTCCAGAGGGGCCAGCAGCTCTTACCCCTGAGAAACTTTCCTCATCTACCAGATGCACACTAGTGCCCCAATGAACAGTAAATCGACGATAAAGAACTATAGGATTTGCAACTTTGGTCAGAAGCCGGCTGCAGGAAAACACCATTCAATATATCATCCTTGTGCCCATTCAGAGGGACAAGATGGGTATTCGATCCTCTTACAGGCGAGAACAGTGTTAGGAGTTGCTTGGCTGCCCGTTGCATAGCAGAGAACATGCATTTACGTGCTAATGACATCATACACCAAGCGGGACCATGGCTTTACTTCCCATTCGCCAAGTTCTCGTCTTAACACAGAAGTTAAGCAACGTAACCCCAGCTAGTACTCTCGTGGGTGGCCGCTTGGGAACATTGGATACTGTTAACACACAAAATTGTCATAACAGCGTAGCGTCTGCACAGCACAGCCTGCGCGATGAGGGGTCAGCGCGTTCGCCTTTGCTGCTGTTGGATAGTGCTTTAGGGTCCTTCAACTACAATGGTCATTATGGGCCAGAAAGACAGTCATATCATGGTGGGGCTGTAAAGGGAATCCCACCATGGTGACAATAAATAAGGGCAAAAGCCAAATAAAAGCAATAAGAAAATGAGAAGGCAAAAGCCAACCAGGAGAAATAAATAATGGCAAAAGTTAAATAAATGGAGAAATAAAAGGCAAATGCCAAATAAACAGGGAGATAAAAAGTAAAAGGGCCAACCAGGATATAAGCATAAAAGGCAACACATCAAAACGCCAATAAAAGAAAAGACCCTGGATACAAGCGAGCTCTCAATCCCCTGTGGGTAGCCCACAAGGTAGGTGGAGAACTCTGAACTGACTCCCAGTGGGTATCAGAGTTTGCGGTATACTTCTCAAAGTGACTAAAGATATGCCCCACTGTGAGAGGCTCCCCACAGCCGTCACACCATGGTTGCTTTCACAACGTAGTAAGCGGGAGTGGGTGAGGAAAATGTGATCGATTTGTAGCTGGGCAAGCGCATTCATCGAGCCCGGCCCCGCGTTTACTAATCTGCCGCGCGTGGGCCTTTTTTTAACCTGGTATCTGTGAAATATTGTGCCGGCGAGAGGCGGGTTAACCTCCTTCGCCAAAACCAGGTGCCACGTTTATGGTAAAGTACCCAAAATCCGTCCCCTGCCCTAAATCCGTCCCCCCCTTTAACTTTCAAGGGGAGGACTGTAGCCTTCAGAACAGCACATGGAAGCCGTCAGAACCATCCAGTTTACTACTGGCTCTGATTCAGTTGTTTTGTTCTGTTTTGAACTTCAAATTTTTCAAAAAATAGGTTTTGTGTAAATTTACTAAATTGTGGAATCGAACCTTAAACAGTTATATTGACACTTCCGAGTAATTTCTTTCATCATTTGGCAATTGATAATTAAAGATTGCTCCTTAAATATTGTGTTCCAGTTGTCAGAACCATGTAGTTGTGGTTGTTTGTTCAAGGGATGGGACTTTTTCATTTGATATTGCTGGGATCCTAAATCCGTCCCTTTGAAATTCCCGTCCCCGGGACGGATTTAGGACCCTCATAATGTATTGCTCTTTTTTTACATTCTATAATTCCCCAACCTCTTATACTAGTATTGATTCATATATGATCACGTGTTGACCTTTTTATAATGTGTTTACCACTTCTATGCTTTATTATTATAATGTAGTAGAGCTGAAGTTCTATGAAGAATATCATTCCAAAATTGATATTAGGCTATTTTATTTAAACAGTCAATAAAACGTTTTCTCTCAAGAAATTTATTATGAGAGATGTCAACTGTGTTTTATAAAATTTCCCGAAAAAATAATTCAGTAGATGTTAGATGGAAAGAGGGGACGGAATTAGGACACCTTTTTAGAAAAATCAAAATCTGCGTTCTTATAAGTTTTTAATTTTTTATGGTTTAGAAAGTTTTATTTAATAATATCACACTAGCCATACAAGTAGCTAAGGAGTTGATAAACTTAAATCAGTTTTTAAATTATTTTTCCTGTAAATAATTTTCTCAGAATTGAAGATTTTGCTTAGGGGGACGATATTTGGGCACTTTACCATACTAAGGACCCGTGCGCAGGCATCTATATTACAAAATGTAGTTGCCTAAAAGAAGGCTCCACAGAATAGTTTTGAACCCGGCCTCGCAAATGCTTGTGCCGACTCTGCTTTGTTAAAGGGCCCTAAAGTCTGCAGCGTCCTTATCCTTGTAGTCTGGAGCGGCTTATTGCGTTGGACACACCAGTTCGCGTCTAATCACTGAAGGTAAGCAACGCAATCCCAGCTGGTGCTGACATGGGTGGCTGCTTGGGAAAATCGTCCCATTAGTGTCTGTGCAGTTTCTCCATTAGAACTACGCAGTGGACGGGGCTAGGGATGCGGAAAACTGCATTGGACACACCAATTCTCGCCTGATCAATGACATTAAGCAACGCAATCCCAGTTAGTATTGAAATAGGTGACAGACTGGGAAACCAGGATACCGCTAGTATCCAAAAATCATCGCATTAGTGCAGTATCTGTGCAGTCTCCGCATAAGATCTACACTGTGTACGGGGCTCTAATGACCTTGTAGTTGACGGGCTCTGAAACACCAACGAACAACAACAAATTAGTCACCAGGGTGGGTACGGGGAAGGGCGATTAGTCAAAAATTGTGTCACTCACAGTCTCTGCATTAGAACTATGCAGTGGATGGGGCCCTAATGACCTTGTAGTTGACGGGCCCTAATACACCAACGAACCAAATCAAAAGAGGGAGGAGAGTCAAAATTGTTACACTCACCTCATCGGTATGTGCACCAAATAAAAGCAAGTCAAAAGGTATTGCTGCCACTACATCTATAATGAACCATCCTTTGAAGTAGTGGACGGCGATTTTCCCTGGATGGCTAACCACTTCATCGTTCGAATTCACATACGTCGTGCGGAAATTGATGAGAATGTCAACCATAAACATCACATCCACCACCAGATCGATGATCCCGACGGGATTATCATCATAACTTTTCATCTTTTGATCTTCATTGAGCAAAAAGGCAGCCACATACGGAGTGGAAATGGCGGTGTAGATCACCAGGATGAGGATAATCCAATCCCAAACAGCTTTAAACGGCGAATAATGCAGGATGGTGAACCTGTGGATTCGTGGCGACTGCAATTTGTAATCAGGAATCACGTCTGCGCCCAAAGACAACACCTACAACAAAAACAACAAAATGAATTCGTTCGGTTCCTAAACAACAATTGGCAATGCAGAGGGGCAGTGGCGTAACTTCAGTTGTTGCGCCCGGGGCAAGAGACATTCGAAGCGTCCCCACCCCGGTTGCTTGTCCTGAACAGACACGGTACACGTATGTAGGCCCTTTTTATTTGTCGTAGTCATCGCACAGACATTATGACACGGCGGCTGATTTCCAGCAAGGCGGACAAGGCACCCCCAAGGTGGCGCTTTGTTCGGCGCCCGGGGCAATTTGACCCCATTGCCCCTACAAGTTACGCGACTTAATAGGGTGGGGGCTGAAGGTAAACATAAATAAGACAGAGTACTTAGCTTTCAATTGGAAGGGCAAGGGACTAGAGGGTGAGGTTCGCTCTGGGAGTGAGGTGATACCAAAGGTGCAACCGTTGTGATATTTCGGCTGTGTTCCAGAACAAAAGCAACTCCTGACCCTTTTCCCGCCTGTGCCAGGGTCAGATACCCATCTTACCGTAAAATCTCAAGTAGTACCCACGGATTATACGCGAAACATAGGGTGATTTAGTGCGGGCTATATGCGAAGGCGGACTATATACGAAACCAAGGGTTCTCAATGACAACTACTCCTTATTTTCTGAACATTTTATTACACTTAACAACATGACTTTACACAGCGCGTTCTTATTTATATGATAATGTAATATAAAATCTTTCACATTTCAATTTCATCGTCAGAGCAATTGACATTTCATGTTCAAATTCATTTGATCCCATTGCCCCTACAAGTTGCGCCACTGGCTACAGTAGGAATTTTAAAGTGTGGACTATACATGGGTGCGGACTATATTTGGAACATACCCATCGCTAATGCAGACTATATTTGAGATGTGGACTTTACGTGAGATTCTACGGTATCTCTCTGAGTTGCTACAAGGGTGATCTATTGGATTGTTTTTCAACAGCCAGCTGCAACTCAAAGCTGCAACCCCTATAGTGGGGGTTACACGCTCAGTGTAGCATCAGTTCAGTCCATGACTGTGGTCAGAATGACGCCAGACTGATTTAATAACATGATGACTGACGGACTGATGGAATGGATTGACGGATTTTTAAATTTTTTGATAATTTTCGTCAGTCTCTGCATGACTGACGTCAGATTGATCGTGTGAGCGCCTTTCATCAGTCTGGTGTCAGTCACTGCTTGGACAGCATTGGAGACACATGCGATTTAACCCTTCCCCAATCTCTGGGACTAAGTGCTGGATTTACCACTATGTTCAATAGGCTGAAGCCTATGGTCTCAACATTTAGCGGGCTTCAAAACTTAAGAAATGGGCTTGAAAAAGGCCTGAAAATTGAAATAGCCTAGGACCTCTCAATATCTAAATCTGGCACTGCAATACATGTGAAACAATATGTGGGAGGGCTCCCTCCAGTTTTGGACAAAAGCTGGGTCACGGGAGAAGAATCAGAGGATGGCAAAGATCACAGGTGGAGAGGAGGGCTGTGGGGATCAAGTGGAGGACGTCAGGCATGTGATACTGGCATGTCCAGCGCTGGATCACTGCAGGGGAGGGTTGTGGAACCACCACATTGGAAGAGGTTCAGGGGTGGTGGGTGTTGGGGTGGAGCGGCTGGAATGGGTGAAAAGGGCAAAGGTGTTGCCTGGGTGCTGGTGGAGAATGAAAAGGTCTAGCATGAAAAATGTCACTAGCAAGGTATCTTCTTCATGCATGTATCTTGCTTTGTAAAAAAATGGCTTCACCCCAGTTGGGGCACTGAGGGAGGAGTAATTGCTGCATTGCTCCCCATATGGATCCGCCCCTGGTCCAACGTTGCCTTTTGCCACTTGTTGCTAAACCTATTATAATTGCAATACAGGCTTTTTCCTTATTGCAATCCATCGTTTCTTTTGCACAATTAGGGTTTTTGAGGACACTGATGGTCAGTCTGACTGATGGTGTAATGTCATCCATCAATCCATCAGTTTGGCATCAGTCTATTCTTGATCAAGATCATGGACTGAACTGATGCCAGACTGAGCATGTAACCCCCACTTATGCTTATTTATCGTCGGTCTACTTAAGTGTAGCGTGTTCTTTTTGAATTTACTTAATAAATTAATCTTTCTTCTGTTTTAGATTTACATAAATTGAAATAGTTATTTAATCCACAACACTAAACTTGTAAACAATCAACAATAAAGCTTCAAATAAAAGAGTATTTAGCTGGAGTTTGAATGAGATGCAGTTACTAAGAAGAAGACCAACGAACTGTTTTTTTCTAATTTTATTTTCTAAAATTATAAACTTTTAAATTAAGAGAAATGAACATGTGCACGTGCACAGATCCCTCATGCATCATGGCAGAGAACCAACTCCCATGATGCAAATGAATCAAAACTCAGCAAGCTTCCAGTTGCCATGGTAACGCAAATTACCAAACAGCAACTGCAAGCAAACCGCTACATAAGCAATGTAGCCCAAGGCAGTACTGGCATGGGTGACCGGTTGGGAACACTGGGTACCGCTAAAACCCCAATAATCATCATAACATCGTAGTGCCTCTGCAGACTGCATTAGAACTATGCAGTGGACGAAGCTCTAATGACCTTTGTAGTTAAAGGGTCCTGAAAAGGGCCCTCCCTTCCATCCTGGGGCACGATAACAAAAACACCAAAAAATACTGGGTACTGCTGATACCCAATCGCCCTAACAGTTTGTTGTCTATACAGGTTCCACATTACTACTTATTTCTGGGCCCTAATGACCAACGTAGTCCTGGGCCACACCACAAAGCAAACAAAACCTATCTTTGTCCCTCTGAATGAACACATGGGCGATCTGTTCGACAGCAATTTACACAGCTGGCTGCCGCCCAAAATTGCAACCCCTAAGCTTATTTATAAACCAATTTGCTATGAAGTCAGATCAAGGGCTTTTTAGTGCAATTGACCCAGAAGTGTCCGCAGCGCCATCCGTCGGGTGGACATCCGCAGATGACAGCAAATGGTACTTGGCTGTCTTTTTATCGAGAATAGATATAAAATAGAAACAGGAGGGAAATTGTGTGCCATCGGGTACACAAGTTGTCCGAATTATGGAAGTGTTTCCAAAAATTTCTCCTTCCTCTAGAACATTATCCAAGCGCTGACCACCCTCCTGAAACATTTTCCAAGCTGTATCCCCCATAATCCTGAGACATTATCTCCAAATCTTGCGTAGCAACGGCTTATTGCGTTGGACACACCCGTTCTCGCCTGATCACCGAAGTTAAGCAACGCAACCCCAGCTAGTACTAACTAGGGTGACCGCTTGGACAAACTGGGTACTGCTAATGCTCAAATGTCTGTGCAGTTTCTGCATTCGGACTACGCAGTGTTGAAGAACCCTAAAACGCCAACAAAACAAAAAAACTGCAAATCTTGCCCCTTCCCTTAGTAATCCAAGATTTACCCCATTCCCCTGGAAAATTTTCTCCAAACTTTGCTCCCTTCCCTTGATCTCAAAGGGAGCGGCGAGTTGCGTTGGACACACCAGTTCTCGTCTGATCACTGAAGTTAAGCAACGCAAGCACAGTTAGTACTGACATGGGTGGTCGCTCGGGAAACCTGGGTACTGCTAATACCCAATAATCGTCGCATTAGTGTAGTGTCTGTGCAGTATATGCATAAGAACTATACAGTGGACGGGTCTCTAATGACCTCGTAGTTGACGGGACCTTAAACTCAAACAAACAAACAAACAAAACAAACTGGGTACTGCTAATACCCAATAATCGTCGCATTTGTGTAGTATCTGTGCAGTCTATGCATTAGAACTATGCAGTGGACGGGTCTTTAATGACCTTGTAGTTGACGGGACCTTAAACACCAACAAACAAATCCAAGCTTTGCGCAAAAACCGGGAACATCGTCTCTGAACTTTTTCCCCTGCCCTTGTACTCAAAAATTTACCGCATTTCTCTGGGACGTTGTCCCCTAGCTTTCGTCCATTACCCTGGAAAACCATCTCCAAGTTTTGCTCAATTACTGAGAACAGTCTCCAAGCTTTGCACAGTAACTGGGAACACTGCCTAAAAACTTTGTCTCCTTCCCTTGTACTCTAAGTTTTACCCCATTCCCCTGGAAGGTTGGCCCTTAGCTTTCGCTCATTCCTCTGGAAAACTATCCCCAAGCTTTGTGAAATTATAGGATCATTGTCTCCAAGGTTCTTTCAAATGAGAGAGGAAAGCGCCTAAGCCGTTGAAGTACTACATCTTCTGGTGGATAGTTCCTGGTCGGTAACTTCGAGCCGACAACTTAAATTCACCGCGCAACAGTACGCCTAGATGTTACCGGTTCCAAATGGGTAACCGAATACAGTAAAACCCCGCTGGATGTTACGAATGGTTTCCAAGGTCCTGGCAAAAGGATAGGAGTTTGTATATTAAAAATATCGGATATAATGAATTGGATATAACGAATTTCCTGGTAATAACGATGAAAAGTTATAAAAGTTTGGATAATTTGGTTGGATATAACGAATGATGGACCTTATAAATAATTTTTATTTATGGATTTAACACAAACTTACAGGAACACCACTACTAACACCACTAAACACCACTTACAGGAATGCCTTGTCATGCTTTTTATTTTACTAGGGCAGAATGCACAAATGACTCTACCTTTTCTATCCTTCACTGTTATGGCTCAGGGTAAATCTTTAATTGCCCTATCCCTGGTCTTGGCCAGACTACATTCTTCCTTCATTCCCCCTTTGTCTCTATCATAGTTGACCTCATACTACTGGTGTATGACCAAAGAAATGATCCTCCTAGCTGTGGCCTTGGTCTGCCTGTAGCATATTTTAGAATCATAGTCTCCTATCTCCATGCACCTATGGAATGCAGTCTTTTATTTTTTGGTGGCTGCCTCTATTGCATTATTTCATCACTATGTCTGCCTACCCTGGAGTGTACCTTCTACTCTAGCCTCACCTAAAATGGCATCCCCAAATTTTCTAATTTTTCTGGCGAACCTGACCCACACTGCATCAGCTGTCTCTTCCAAATCCCAGTCTACTTGCCTATCTACTTCCTACATGAATTCAATTTTTTTTCCAACACCTAATAACCTGCGCTCCTCAAGAATTGACTGTCCTTCAATACTTAAGGGCAGTCATTACAGCTAACCAGTAGTCTGGGAGAATACCAACTGTAAGAAAACTAAATCAACGGGTATCAAAATAATAAGAAAAAATCAAAATAGTAAGAAAAACATGCAGAAATGTTTCATTGGGGTAAGATTAGAAACCAAATGTTTTGCAGAACTACCAAAACCACAATTTCTTGATATTTGGGGTAGTATCACAGACTACTGGTTAGCTATCTGGGGTTAAAAACAGCTTTCCTGGTTGTAACGAATTCCTGGCTATTACGAATGTGATTGCATTCCCCTACAAATTCGTTATAGCGGGGTTTTAATGTACTGTCAATTTGGCCTATCACGACTGCTTGCAGTGTATTCAACTAGAACTAGAATACAATCAGGTGCAGTGGTGGCATCGTACACACCACACGGAGCTAGAACTTTAACGTCCATCCGACGGAAGTGGACTTGGGACTAATCTACCTCGTCGGAAAGCCTCGACCACAACTGATCCTGAAGCCACCGGACTGCCCCTAAGAGTCCATTTATAATAATGTTACTATTTCAATATTTGAACATATTCACCTGCAATTCTACTCTGGTAATTCCACTGAAGTAATAACTGGAAAATATCGACAGTTTTTGCCAAATTATTGAGCTACCCTGACCTTGGGCATGCATAGGCTCAGCTATGTTTCTTAGAATCTTTGACCACAGCCCTGAACACAAACAAGTTCAAATACGTGTATGAAAACAAGCTGTACAAACAAAAGTGACGGATGTCTCCACATCTTCAGCCCGCCCCTAACCGGATTAGGGCATTTCGAACCTTGGGTGACCACTACAAAAAATTAAGGGTTTTAGGTAAAAAATAAACCATAATGCTATGTCAACCAACATTTCAGTTGGGCGACAGACAAGGTTTCATGGTGTCATTTCAACCCCCCCCCCTTTTCTGCCCACTCCGATGAAAGAACCACGCCTTATACGCATGCAACGAGTGCATGACTACACGCCAAAACCAAGACTGGTCGCAATACTGCAATGCCTTTGGGCATTTAAAGGCCATAGCAACAACACAGTTTCTAACAGCAATCTTCTCCAGTCGGTAATTCTGATTACCTTCAAGTCTTGCGTTGGGACAATGGTTCTCTTGCGTGCCGGTAACATGCACATGTCCTCTCACGAAAAGCACTTTATTACTACTTATCGTTATGGAGTTTTCAGGAGCCCTTTCTTCTCTCCGTTAGACTGCACCAACCTCCACGCATTACAGAAAACCTGTTCTGCCAGGCGTCTGTCAGGAGCAAGTGGTTGAACAGATGGACCAACCAACTAGGAGCCTCGGAAGGCAAAAAGGCCACCAGCCATCCGAGACTATTGTGGACACGCATACTAAGGAGCGAGGAATCCTAGAATGCGTTGCCACGCCACCTAGAGCCAATACTACATGAAATCAGTGAGCTAGGTCGAGGAGCGAACCAGACTCACCATAATAACCGAAGGAGCCCTCAGGGACAACAACGGTTCCTGAGTAGTGTCCAACGGACAATGGCAGGTGATTTAGTCGGTAGTCCGATAAGGCAGTTGCCCCAACCGCAAGGTAGCAATTGTGCAGAAAAAAATGCACATATTCGGATATACAACTTGACCGATTCCTGGAACATTTTCAGCAAGACTAGCACCTCCTCACTCCTGGAACATCGTCCCCAAGCTTCGTTTCGCAGCTCTCGTCCATTGGTGGCCCACCCATGCAGTGGCGTCGCTAGGGTTGGCGTCACCCGGTGCGTTGACACCATGGTGTCACCCTCCCTATCCGGAAAAAAAGTCGCTTCTTCTACTTTGGTGTCACCACATTTCCCATGGTGCGAGTGGTGTCCCCCGGTGCGGCCCGCACTCCCTTAGTAACGCCACTGCACCCACGCACCCTAACATATTCAATCTTCACTCCCCCAATTTGAAACACTATCATTAATCTTCACCCACTCTATCTTGGAGACAGCGCCTTCAAACTTCACCCGAACCCGAGAACCTTGTCTCCAAGCGTTGTCCACCACCCTGGAGTGTGTTTAACGGTTCCGACTAGTGTTCAGCGCCATTATAGGTGTTTTAATCGATATTCCGACAGGCAATTGTGCAAACGCATTTCAATACCAAAAAAGAAACAGTCCTATAATTAAGCCAGGATTGAGCCTGTAACCGTGGGTATGCGGCGAGGGTGGCGCCCAGCATCTACCTCAGGATGTAAAACCAGACGTATATAAATTTTGCAAAAAAATAAATCTGTTGGGAATTACTGGTTGACGAATTTGTGGAACACCGTCTGAAAGACTCGTCCCTCCCAGCCTTGGAACATCGTCCCACACAACCACCCTAACGTCTTCAATCTTCGCTCCACTACCCTGAAGCACTAACATAAAGTTTAAGTCCATCCCATCCTAGAGACAGTGCCTTCAAACCTCACCACCAACTCTAGAACCCTGTCTCCAAGCCAAATCACATATTCTATAGCACTGTCTCCAAGCCAAATCGCACATTCTATAGCACTGTCTCCAAGCCTAACGCTCATTCTAGAGTACTGTTTCCAAGCCTAGCGCTCCTTCTAGAGCACTGTCTCCAGGCCTAGCGCTCATGTCTCCAAGCTTCGTCCACCACCCTGTAGCATGGCCTCAAGCTTTTCTCCTTCCCCGGAACATTGTCCAATTTGTTTCGTTGGTGATTTAGGGCCCTTCAACTATAAGGTCATTAGAGCCCGGTAAACTGCGTAGTTCTAATGCAGTCTGCACAGCTACTACCCTGTTATGACAATATCTTGGGAATAAGCAGTACCCAGTGCGCCAAAACGGTCACCCATGCTAGGGCTAGCTGGGATTTCGTTGCTGAACTTAAGTGATAGACGAGAATTGGCGTTCCCAACGCAATACATCCACTCCCAACATTGTCCCAAGCCTTGCTCGTCCCCCCCCCCGGAAAATTTGTTTCACCCCCTGCCCCCCCCCCCCCCCCCCCCCCCGCAAGAATATTGCCTCAAGCCTTTCTCGGTCCCCCAGGAACAGTGTCTCAAGCCTTGCTCACTCCCCTCAGGGATATTGTATCAAGCCTTCCTCAGTCCCCCCCAGGAGCAGTGTCTCAAGCCTTGTTCACACTCCCCCAGGAAGATTGTCTCAAGCCTTCCTCACTCCCCACATAATCTTCAAACGTTAACCCCAGTCATATCCGGCCGCCTCAAAAGAAACCCGAAAATAATGAATAACAACATTCCGCTTATAGGAGAATTAGAAAGAGCCAGTCAATAGCATCCAAGTAGCCGAGGTGCGAATTTCGCGGAATATGAACGGGGTGTCGAAAGCTGAGTTAGGAATGGGTATATTAGAAGTAGCCTGGGGGTGGGGGTCATCCCGGAAAAAAATGAGGGAGAGTAGATTGAGGTGTTAAGGACAAGCAATGAGAAGAGGGGAGGAGGAGCTCGTTAGGTCCATTTCAGGAATGCCGGTGGTTGGAAGTACCCGGGGCAGGGGAAGACCGAAGCAGACGTGGAAACACGTTGTCCGTAAGGATATGGTCAGGGCCGGCGCTAGAGTTTGCGGGGCCCAAGGCAGCAGGAGAGAGCGGGGCCCCAGCGTGAACATTCTTTACACAATTGCTTATCAGTGCAGGAATTTAACAGGGGAGGGGGGGTTAGACCAGGTTTATTAGGGGGGGAGGGGTTACAGTTCATCCATAACCAGGATGAAAAGGTATGGACTAAGTGCTGAACCTTGGTGCACCCCAACTTTCACTGGAAAACCCCCCAGTGTTTCCACAAGGTGTCCTTAACCTAGCTGTGGAGCCATCGTACATATCCAGGACTATTCAAAAAACCCTTCTTCTCTCCCTCATTTTGCAATACCTCCCAAGCTATCTGTCGTTGGACACTGTCATAACGGTCGATAAAGATGGCATGGGGATCTTTCTTTGCTGCCCTATACATTTCTACCATCTGGATTACTGGATTAATTTCATGGGATTGGGGAGTAAGCCAAGCAGCCATGACAGGAGGAACCCTTAGGAGGCTGCTCGCGGAAGGTTAGGAGGTAGGTGAAGAGGACAAAGGAGAAGGTAAATTTGCAGCACCCAACGTTCTTTACCGACCACCAATGTTGGCATTGACGTGGGCTTGCATTGCTTAACTTCAGTGACCTTACGGGAAATTGTGTGTCCAATGCAACTTGGCTGGGGAGCGGCGAGTTGCGTTGGACACACCAGTTCTCGTCTGATCACTGAAGTTAAGCAACGCAAGCCCAGTTAGTACTGACATGGGTGGTCGCTCGGGAAAGCTGGGTACTGCTAATACCCAATAATCCTCGCATTAGTGTAGTGTCTGTGCAGTATGTGCATTAGAACTATGCAGTGGGCGGGTCTCTAATGACCTCGTAGTTGACGGGACCTTAAACACCAACAAACAACAACAACAACAGCAACTTGGCTGCATGATTGCTTATCTGCATCAGAATGAAGATTGGCTCAATTGCGGACCTACCTGGCATAAACTCAAACTGATTTCTGCAGACACTAGTTCTAACCTGGAGGTGACGTTCCATTACTCTCTCTCTCTCTCAGAGCTCCATGGAGTGGGTCATTCATTAGCTTTATACCTCTATAGTTACCACAATCTTGGACATCTCCTTTGCCCTTGAAGAGTGGTACTATCCAACTCTCACGCCATGCAGATGGCATTCTATCTCCACTACCTATCTTACTGAAAAGTTTCCCTAGCCACCTGGTACCTGTCCTCCCTAGGCTATGCCACACTTGACTTAGGATTCCGGCTGGGCCTACAGCTTTCGACTTTTCATCATCCTAAGTTCCCTGGCTACTTCCTCCTCTGTTACACAGTCCACAACCCCTGCCAATACAGGATAGGTTGAGAGGTCCTCATCTGCCCTGCTGCATTCAAGAATTTTTGGAAGTACTCCTCCCACCTCCTCAACAAGACCAAAAGCACAATTTTCCATATCGCATATGATGTTCTCTGCAGAAACGGAGGCAATGGCAACATCATCACTGCCTTCTGAAGTTATGCAAACGCAAATAATAAGATTTTGATTTTTATCAATTGACATTTTGGATAGTATTTCTTAAAAATTTTTTTTTCAATTCATCAGCGCGGGGCCCCCTGAAGTGCGGGGCCCAAGGCGGTTGCCTGGGTCGCCTTGCCCTAACGCCGGCCCTGGATATGGTAATGTGTGGGGTGGACGGGGACCTGGTGGGAGATGGACGGGAGTGGAGGGCTGGAACCCGCAGACCCGACCCTGCTACAGGCGGGATAAGGGTATGATGATGTTGATTAACATTAGGTCTGCTGAGTAAAGCGCTTTAGGCAAATGAGTTTCAAAATGCGAGCAATTCTGCTGTAATTTACTGCTGCAATTCTAACGTGGAACGTTAATTTGTTGAAATTCTGTCACTTGAATTCGTCTACAAGTGATCCACTTCTTCCGTACACATGGCTGGATACACGAGCTGAAAACTTGCATATCGAAAGCAAATACAGTACAGTATATGCAAAACTACTAAAAACAAAAGTTCCAGAATAATCCATCGGAAAAAGTGCATCATAATTAACGCTTTCGAGGTAATCAATGGATATAAGCACCTAGCAACTAAATGACAAACAAGTTGCCATTTTAACTGCCAATCGCATTAAAGGAACGGTGAATATACCTTCGTAGAGGGGAAGGGGGGGCGAACGAGTGAACTGCATTTCGCCATCCTTTCCCCAGCTCCGGCCCGCCCTGCTGCCGCCACTAGCAATGCAATTTCAACTTTCAATTAGTACAAACACCTCAATCCATTACAGCAATTGTTTGAATACCTCCTACGGCACCAGTAATAGTGGAAAGTAGAAGAGAAAAATCAGGCCATGCATTTGCAGAGGTCGCTTCATCCTCGATGTGGTTGTTTCGGGTTCGTTACCCTGGTCTTAGTATACCTCAATGCCTTAGAGGATGCCTGCCTGGCACCCGAGTCTTGGGATGTGGGTTCGAGTCTGAGATGGAGTGGATGATTTCCTTTGAGTGAGAGACGAAAGCACCCTGAAGTATGCCGGATCGACTAGGTCCCGAGGAAAGTTACGCGACGTGGCACCCTTCAAGTAGTGTCGGCAGATTAAACAATTCCCGAGCGTGGTTGCCAGATTAAACAGTCCCCAAACCTAGGGACCAGATTAAACTGATCCTTAAGAAGTGCTGCAAGATCAAACGGATCCCTAAGACGTTCCTCAAACACCTCCCTTAAATAGCGTTGCCAGTTCAAAGAGATCGCTAAGCAGTGTTGCAAGTGAAAATAGACCCCTAATTAGTGTTGCCAGGTCAGATAGTGTGCCAGATCAAACGGCTCCCTTAGCAGTGTTGCCAGAACAAACAGCTCCCTAGGCAGTGCTGCCAGATCTAACAGCTCCCTTAGCAGTATTGTCAGATCAAAGAGACCCTAAGCAGTGTTGCCAACTTAGACAGATACTCAAACAGTGTGCCTAGATTAACAACTCTCGAACAAGTGTTGGCAGATTCAACAAATCTCCAACCCGTGTTGCCAGACTGAATAGATCCTCCTCCAGGAGTGTTGCTAGATCTCACGGCGGCCAGGTGCAACAAAACCCCAAACAGTGTTGACAGTTTAAACAGATCCCCAAACAGAATTGTCACATTAACCAGAATAATACGTAGGTAGGGTGCCAGGTTGACCTAATCCCTTACCAGGGTTGCCAAATTAATCATTGTTCCATTCCGTTGGTGTTTTACGGCTCTTAAACTACAAGGTCAATAGAGTCCCGTTCACTGCATAGTTCTAGTGCAGAGATTGCATAGACACTACACAAATGAGGCGATTATTGGTTATTAGCAGTACCCAGTTTTCCCAAGCGGCGCCCCATGCCAGTACTAGCTGGGGTTACGTTGCTTGACTTCAGTGATCAGACGAGAACTCGTGTATCCAACGCAATAAGCTGCTCCCCCCCCCCAGTTTTCCGAGGCGGCCACCCATGTTAGTACTAACTGGGGTTGCGTTGCTTAACTTTAGTGGTCAGACAAGAACTGGTGTGTCCAACGCAATAAGCCCACCGCCCAAATTTCCAGTTAGAACGCTCACAATGACCAGATCCACAAGCAGTGATACCAATTTGACAATATCTCTAAGTATGGCTGCCGGATAAACCAGGGCATCAAAACACGACTACATGAATGAAGAGATTCCACGTGGGGTTACTCGATTGACCAGATTTTATGTTTGTTTGTTTTTTGGTGTTTTAGGGCCCTTCAACTACAAGGTCATAAGAGCCCCGACCACAGCATAGTTCTTATGCAGAGACTGCACAGACAATACACTAATGCGACGATTTTTGGATATTAGCAGTACCCAGTATTCCCAAGCAGCCACCCATGTCAGTACTAACTGGGGTTGCGCTACTTAACTTCAGTGATCAGACGAGAACTATTGTGTCCAACGCAATTCGACGCTCTCCCACCAGATTTCAAGCAAGACAGTTGCACAAAAACTTTATATGCTACAACGCATTAATGTGCGCATCCGATTGTTACCATCATCAGCCTTAACCCATTTTCGGTCTAACAACCCAATGGAAAGGTGTAACTAGGTCTGAGGAATCGCCTTCCGCCCATAAAAAGTTCTCTTCAGGATCGAACCTGTAATCACTGAAGCAGTAATATAGCACTCTACCTCTTCGCCACTACGGCGACTTTAACAGAATTGAAATTGCAATTGAAATGTCGGACACGTCCTGAAGACTGTTATTTCCCTAAAGTGCAATTAAAAATATTATAATTGACAGTTCAATGGAGGTACCAGTAAAGGAATTGTTCTGCCCTAATTGTGTGGGTGCAAATAAATAATAATATCGTATTGTTCATGCCGCTTTTTTATATCTACCCAGGGCGTTGTCGAACTTTCCTGGGAGGCGCAGAGGCAGGGTACTAGCCTACTGTCTCAGTGGTTCAGGTTCGATGCCCAATTGAATATCCCCTTTTTCTGCCATTGTAGGAAACCAGGGTGTCGTCGAAAATTTTCGGCGCGTGACGCAAAACAAACGGCGCCCGTTTATAAAACACTATTGACAACTTTCGCATGTTGTTGTTTGTTGGTGTTTTAAGGTCCTTCAATTAAACGGTCATTAGAGCCCCGTCCACAGCCTAGTTCTAATGCGGAGACAGCACAGACACTACACTAATGCGACGATTTTGGGGTAATAGCAGTACCCAGTTTTCCCAAGCAGCCACCCATGTCAGTACTAACTTTGGTTTCGTTGCTTAACTTCAGTGATCAGACGAGAACTGATGTGTCCAACACAATTTGTCGCTCCCCCACGATTTCCGCGCCGTGCATAACAAGGATCATTACAAAAGGTTTTCCATAAAACCCATTAGCTCCTTTAGGGATGGCGTCATCATCATAATCATACCCTTATCCCGCCTGTGGCAGGATCGGGTCCGCGAGTACACTGAACATGCTCTGACTGGGGACACCGCAGCCAGTCGTCTGGAACCCGCAAGAATATTGGCTGGTTGTCTGTGGGGGGATGCCGGTGTCACGCGTCAAAGTGTCCGGTACCTCAAAGTGTCCGCCCGAACACTTTGATGCAATGTTTGAGTACCTCAAAGAGTCCGGTCAGACACTTTGATGCAATGTTTGAGTACCTCAAAGTGTCCACCATTTAGATACGAATGCTGTTGCCCGAATTAGTCTCTTTTCTGCATAGCACATATGCACTGCAGAGAAGATATACAACTTGAATCAAGGCGTAATTTATATCAAACGTTAACTTACCATCTCTTAGATCAGTGGTTCTCAATCCTTTTGAAGCCAGGGAACGCTACACTGTGACATTTTACTTGCACGGAACATTTACAATTCAACATAAACTGGTCAGCTTGTACACTTTCTACACATGGTACTTAATACCACTTCATATAACAATAAATCGAACAACTACTGTATGTCGTTTGCTGATTACAATCCCATCCAAAAATTATTTTAGCGATTTTTTTCCAACGCCTTTATTTCTGCTTTTAATTTGTTTGCAGAACACGCATTGAGAACCACTGTCGTAGATGATGCAATGCTCTTCCATTTTTGGTGTACTCTTTCCATTTTACCTGGTTATTAATATTACCTAGCGATTGAGGTGAAAGGTGAAGGTGATGAATTGTCTTTGGTATATATCATTACAATGATCTCTATTTTCGGTCCCCCGCCCTTCTCCCCGCGAACAAGATACATATCGATTCTGTGAATGATTTCGTGTAGCCACGAATACTCCATTTGTATACGGGAGCGGCGAGTTACGTTGGACACGCCAGTTCTCGTCTGATCAATGAAGTTAAGCAACGCAAGCCCAGTTAGTACTGACATGGGTGGTCGCTTGGGAAAGCTGGGCAATGCTAATACCCAATAATCGTCCCATTGGTGTAGTGTCTGTGCAGTCTATGCACTAGAACTATGCAGTGGACGGGTCTCTAATGACCTTGTAGTTGACGGGACCTTAAACACCAACAAACAAACAATCCATTTGTATGAATCTCATTTTTCTAGACACAGAAAAATCTCAATTCTGCTTTCCTTCTGCCTGGCCTCAACGTCACCAAATTCAAGTTGCAATTCTGTCATTGCAACAATATTGTTTATTCATAAAAATAATTGTTTTTGGCAATAATTTTGCCCTAAAACACCAACGAACCAAAAAAACCTAACCGGGTAAAATGGAAAACGGCCGGGACAATTTGACGTAAAAGCGGACACTTTGAGGTATGTGCTTAACTACCTCAAAGTGTCCCCCGGACACATTGAGACACCAGGACACTTTGACGCGTGACACCGGCCTACTCCACTGTTCCAACACCGCATTTTACAACAAAGCAACTCCTAACCCTTTTTCCCGCCTATGGCAGGGTCGGGTACCCATTTGTTCCTCTGAATAGACAGAGGGCGATATATTGGCCATAGTATTTTCTGCAGCCGGTTGCCGGCCAAAGCCGCACCCCTACGCTTATTTATCGTCGGTCTAGTGTTCGTTGGGGAATGCTACCGACACCAGGGAACAAGCTCCTACACCTGGAAATTTTGCCTCATCTACCCGTTGCGTAGTAGAGAGGGTTCTTTTACGTGCGAGTGCCATCGTACACCCACACGGTACCTCGGTTTTACTTCTCATTCGAAAGAAGGCACACTCGCGACCTCTCTCTCGTCCGAAAGAATCTGACCCACCTAGGTCCAGTATCGAACCTTAAACTACTGACGCAGTTGCCGAGCGTGCTAACCACTAGGCCACCACGGCGGGTTAACACCGCATTATACAACCAAAATATAAATTTTGGCAGGTAAATTAATGCTTAGTCGGTTATAATATTGCTTGGCGTCTGACCCATTACACAATAACTATGATGCAACAGGAGTCAGGCTCATGCCGCCTTTAGGGACGGTGACAAGATGCCAGATAAAGAAATTTCGCATTATCTTCAATCACTAAAATAATAATTCGCTGTTTCAAATCCTTTCCCGCCTATGCCATGGAACAGGAAACAAAAAGGACGATCCATAAAAATTCTTTCACTATGTGAGATCAGTATTCATCCTCACTAACTCTTTTCCCGCCTATAGCAGGATAGGATACTAACATTTGTCCCTCATGGGCATATGGACGAGCTGTTGGACATTATTTTTGTAGGGGTGGAGACAGGGAAATAGAGGCAGACAGACAGAGAGATCGGTAGACAGACACAGAGACAAGCAGACAGAGTGAGAAAGGCTGGCATACATAGTGAGACAGGTAGGCAGACATAGAGACCAGCAGACAGACGCAGAGAAAAGGAAGACATACACAGAGAGACAGGCAAATGGACACAGTGAGACGTGCAGACAGAGTGAAAATGCATAACACAGTGAGACAGGTAGGCAAACAGAGACCAGCAGACAGATGTGGAGACAGACAGAAAGAAACTGAGACAAGCAGGCAGACACAGAGAGGAGGAAGACCGGCACAGAGAGGAGGAAGACCGGCACAG
>JAAFCE010006156.1:3391666-3459452 GCA_013389805.1 Trigoniulus corallinus | reverse complement strand
AAGACCGGCACAGAGAGAAGGAAGACCGGCACAGAGAGAAGGAAGACAGAGACCTGCACTCCACATTTCTCTTTGAGGTCTGAGCCCCTTTTGTTGCTACATCTCATGTCTGATAATCGGATTAGTGGAGAAAAGGTAAAGCAAAATGTGGTAAAGAGTATAAAGTAACAACAATGCTAAGTCAACGTTATGAGTTTAGCGTGAACAGTTTCCAATGTCATTACAGGAAGTCTATCAGAGTCACTATAGCAATATGGCCGTGGATTAACAGAAAGCTTTATGATGAGGTTTAAATCCAAAAATCTTCGAAGATTTCGTGGAACTATGTTATCATAACACCGGTTGCGTGGTTTGGTTTATTATATGCCAGAGCCAACTGTTAATGTTTCCAACAATATCATCATCCATTTGGGAAGGGGGAATGAACGACCTCTCGTTTGCGACTTCCTAGGGACAGATGGGATGCTTGCCTATTTATATACCTCATGTTTAGAAGAACTTTAGCCACGTTCAGAGTGACATCATACGCCACACAGCAGGACCACCAACCTCTTTTCCAACTAACAAGAAATATGCTGAGTTTCTTTAAAGCCTCTAAAAAGTACTTAGGATCAACGCTTCAAAGAAATGCGGAGGTAAACTCGGATGTGACCCATAGAATCAATGGGGGATGGTTGAAGTGGAGACGGGCAAGTAAAGTTCTGTGTGATAGGAGGGCCCTAATCAAGTTGTAAGGGAAGTTTGACAGGACAGGAAGTTTTACCAATGCACAATGCTATATGGGTCAGAGCGTTGGGCAGTGAGGGAGAGCCACGTAATTAGAATGCAAGTAGCCGAGATGAGAATGTTGCGGTATATGGGCGGGGTGTCGTGAGCTGATAGCTACGAATGAGTATACAGTATTAGAGGTAGCTTGGGGTGCGGAACATCGGGGAAAAAAGGGGAGAGTAGGTTGATGTGGTATGGACACGTAATGAGAAGATGGGAGGAGGAGCTTGTTAGGTCTATTTCAGGAATGCAGGTAGTTGGAAGCACCGAGGGCAGGGGGAGACGGAACTAGACGTGGGAGCAGGTTGTCCGTAAGGATATGGCGGTGTGTGGGGTGGACGGGGACCTGGTGGGAGAGAGACGGGAGTGGAGAGCTAGAACCCGCAGACCCAACCTTGCCACAGGTAAGATATGGGTATGGTGATGATGATTATCAGCCATTGAAAAAATTTCACATTATGAACCAGCGATGCCAATATTTGCATGCTGCTGAACCGCCTCTAGTTCCACAGTACTATAGCCCACTTTGGTTTCCCTTTTGGCAGGACTTATCTTGGGAAATTGAAAGGATCCAAAGGAGGGTAGCAAGAATTGTACTTCTCAGGTTTGCTCGCAGGGAGAGAGTATCTGGCACGATAAGGAATCAGGGTGGGACGTTGGAAGTATATCCCTCTCTGAGTATAAGGGGAAAAGGACCATTCATATAAATTGAAGGATATAAGGGCACAGCCTCATACTACTGATCTTTTTTACCACCAAGGGCATCTGGCAATGGAATACCCTTGGAGAGGATAAAGTGGAGGGCAGAATGGAAAGGCCACCAATGCAAGTATTGTAGAGGGACAACAATTATACAGTATACAGCTTATGGTTTAATGAGTTTTACTGTATTAAATGTAGGAATGAGAGTCAGTCTCTCTACTGCCATATTGGCCAAATAAGGCTGCTTGTAGTGTAGTGAATTAGAACGCGATAGGAGCAGTACGATTGCGGTCATGCCTTTTCAATGGGACTATTCCAACAGAAAATTTTGGTGTGACTAACTGCAATTCCTATTAATTCTCAAAATATGACATTAATCGAAGTAGTTTCCCAGTCCGCAAAGTCCCATAAAAAATACATGGTGGCGGCCTTGCTGCCCCTTACGAGCAATATCGCGTTGTGTGTTGGGTATTCCCTGAAGTCAACTTATCCATCCAATTACACCAGTTAAACAAATCATTACCTTAAGTGATTAGGATAAGAAAGTATGCATCCATAAAGATATTAGCGAAATTCACTTCATTCGCTGTCAGTTCAGGACAATACATTATCCTGTTTAATGTCTAGTCCCAAGGGGGTGCAGAAATTAACACAGCATCAGACTCGGTTCCGTAAGAATTAGACAAGATTTGGCCTATCGAAACTACATCCGCATTAATCAATGAATAAAGTAGAATTGATTTCTTAGTACACGATATCAGTATAGTCAATCATCATCTATACTTATTCCGCCTGTGGCGGGGTCGCGTCTGCATTTTCTAATCCTCCACTCCCATCCATCCCCCACCATGTCCTTACGTAAAATGTGCAACAATATCTGTTTTGGTCTTTCCGTGCCCTGGGTGCCTCCAATAACCTGTATCCCCATAATGGACCTGATCGGTTCATCTTCCCCTGTTCTACCCCATATGCCTATACCACCTGAATTTATTCTATCACATGTTTTCCACGATGTCCCCCAGCTACCTCTAATGCAATCAATCCCAATCCTATCTGTTCTCAACACCCTGGTCATACACCCCAGCATTCGCATTTCGGTTAACTGCATTCTCCGTTCATGTCTCTTCATCCCTGCCCAACACTTTGAACTATACAGCAAAGGTGGCCTAACCACTGCCCAGTAAACCTTCCCTTTCAACTTTATTGCAACCCACTTGCCTGTCTCCTGTTCAGCCACCCCATACTGTTCCTATGAGCAACATATAAATCTATGAGGTTCATTTTTTAAGTAAGAACCGATTTGGCTTAAAAGTAAGCACAACTAAAGTTTTTTGAAAATTTTTATTTTTACAATTACCAAAATCCTTTAGCTATTTTTTGATGGGAAAGCCCCAATCAAGTTGAAAGAGCCTCATAATATATATAATGTACCGTGTGAGCTCCTCCTCCCCCTTCGTATCACATGCCCATACCACCTCAACCTACCCTCTCTCATCTTCTCCGCAATGTCTCCCACCCCCAAGCTGCCTCTAACATACTGTAAACCTTGCCTTTCAGCTTTATTGGGACTCTGCGGTCACACCATCATCAGCAAATACGCATTGGCATAAATTCAAACTGGTTTCCCCGTGCACTAGTTCTATCTTGGAGGTGCATTCTATTACTTTCTCCCACACCTTGCTAGAATGGCTCATTAACTGAATGCCTCTATATAACAGTCCTTGGCGTCATCATTACCCTTATATATTGGTACTCTCTAATTCTCCTGCCAGAAGTAATAAAAACATGGGAAGAATACTACCAGAGCCTCTTAAATGCTGCCAATCGTGCAACAGTCGCAGATAGCAACCCTCTTACTCCACTGGCAGTGGACACGGTGAGTGAGGATGAAATAGTCAGTGCCCTCCAAAACATGAAAGGTCAGAAAGCAGTAGGCCCTGATAAGATACCCCTGGACGTTTGGCGCACCTTGTAAACCACAGGAATTACATGGCTAGGGAAGCTTTTCAGCAAGTTAGCAAACGGTGACAGGATCCCATCTGCATGGAGAGTTGGATAGTTCCACTGTTCAAGGGTAAAACGGACGCCCAGGACTGTGGAAACTATAGAGCAGTATTTTTCAACCAGGGTCCGGGGAAATCAATTTGGGTTTATGCCAGGGAGGCCCACCATGGAACCAATCTTCATTCTACGACAGATGACAGAGAAACACAGAGAAGCAAATAAAGACCTCTATGCTGTATTCATTGACCTGGAGAAGGCCTACGATAGTGTCCCTAGACAGGTAGTATGGAGCGTTTTAAGAAGGAAAGGAGTGGATGAGGGCCATATTAGGATAGTGCAGGATATGTATGATGGTTCCATTGCTAGGGTGAGGACAGCATGGGGAAACACTGCATGCTTCAACGTGCAGGTGGGGGTGCATCACGGGTTAGCACTCAGCCCATATCTATTTACCCTAGTAATGGATGAGCTGCTGACAGGAATAGGGGAATGGGCCCCTCAGTGTCTGGCATTTGCCGATGACATGGGGAAGCTGGAGGAGTCCAAAGAGGATGCACAAAAGGGCCTGCAAGACATCAAAACGGCAATTGAGAGAGGGGGCCTTAAGGTGAACATGAAGAACACTGAGTACTTAGCTTTCAATTTCAGTGGCCAGGGACAAGGGGGTGAGAAGATATCAGGTGTGCAGGAAATCCGGTATTTAGGATCAGTTTTCCAGAGTAATGGGGAGATAGATTCGGATGTGACACATAAGATTAAGGCAGGATGGTAGAAATGGAGACAGGCAAGCGGGGTCTTGTGCGACCGACGGGTCCCAATTAAGCTGAAGGGCAAAGTGTATAGAACTGTCGTTAGGCCCGCTATGTTGTATGGATTAGAGTGTTGGGCAGCTAGGAAGAACCATGAAAGGCAAATGCAAGTGGCAGAGATGCGAATGCTGCGTTACATGAGTGGGGTGTCAAGATCCGACAGAATCCGAAACACTTACGTTAGAGGTAGCTTGGGAGTGGGGGACATTGCAGAAAAGATGAGGGAGAATCGGTTGAGGTGGTATGGGCATGTTATGAGGAGGGGAGGGGAGGAGCTTATTAGGGCCATTATGGGACTGAGGGTGATTGGGGCACCGGGGGTAGAGGAAGACCAAAACGGACGTGGGTGCAGGTGGTGCAGAGGGACATGGAGGTGTGTGGGGTGGATGAGGACCTGGTGGGCGATAGGCGGGAGTAAAGGATCAGAACCAGCAGACCCGATCCTGCCTCAGGCGGGAGAAGGGTGAGATGATGATGATAGCAAATTCTCCTGCCAGCTTCTACCCTCCACCGACTATCCTACTGAAACGTCACCCTAGCCACTGACTCCTGTGGTCCCTAAGCAATGCCGTACGCCAGTGGCGATCTTCTGTAGGCCTGCCGCTTTTGTAACCACCTCTGAAGTGGTTGGATGGGTGTCAACGTCCCTGTAGTTGTAGAAGCCCCAATGCACTGCTTTGCCCAGGGGCCCATAATGCTTTTAAGATGGCACTGTATGGCCATGGACTTGTCATATCTCAGGCCATGGCCAGTTGAAAAACATTCTTCTCCCCTTATCTTGTCCCCAACTAATACCTGTATAAACAGTCAAGTCCAAATATGAAAAACAGAGTATCATGCTCATGGGCAAGGATAATGGTCTTCATGCACAAACAAAGGCATGACTTTTGGCTCAATACCCTTCTTTTAATGCAGGAGATCGTTTTCGCTCAGGTGTTCGTGGGCACACCAAATGCAGATTATAAATGAAGACTACTGATATCACACTGTAAGAGCCAAAAAGGTGGGTCTTGAGAGTGTCACAATGGAAAAGAGAAGACGAAGAAGAAGTCGTTAACGCCTCCAAACATGCCCTTATATGCTTCCTAACTGGCCAATCCTGAGGTCCTAGGCCAGTGGTGGCGAACCTTTTTTTAAGACGGATCACAATAACACGAAAAAAAAACCAAAAAGTTGTCAGTGGGTCAGGTGCAATCACTATTTAATTTTATGAATAAAAGATTATTATTAATACTGAATAAAGTAGTTTATTAAAGCAGCAAAAGCAAATAGAGAACATCATCATAATGCCCTTATCCGGGGTCGGGTCTACGGGTTCTAACCCTCCAGGTCCCCGTTCAACTCACACATTATGATACGATAAACTAGATATGATTCACGTTCGGGTCACTTAAAATTGCACGGTGGGTCACAGGTTCGTCACCACTGTCCTTAGGCTGTGGCTGCACCCTTGGAATCAAAGGGTATAGGTGTCTCACTACCAAGGTAGTCAAGGTTCCAACATTGCACATATGCAGGGACCGATTGTTATATAAAGGGTATTAAAACAATAGAGGACAAATAACAAGGCAACAGAAGAAAAATGCATGTGTACTTCGGGTCATGCAGACTGTCCAGGGGAGCGGCGAGTTGCGTTGGACACACCAGTTCTCGTCTGATCACTGACGTTAAGCAACGCAAGCCCAGTTAGTACTGACATGGGTGGTCGCTCGGGAAAGCTGGGTACTGCTAATACCCAATAATCGTCGCATTAGTGTAGTGTCTGTGCAGTATATGCATTAGAACTATACAGTGGACGGGTCTCTAATGACCTCGTAGTTGACGGGACCTTAAACTCCAACAAACAACAACAGGGTTGGGTGAGGGATCTTGACCCTACAAAACAATAGTTTGGAGGTGAAGGTGCAGTATGTCATGGCTGCCACATGTTCTTTCCGGCCTGGCAAACGAAAGAAGCATCTCGACTCCAAAAAAGTATCTGATATAGGAGGATTAATACGATTAAGACTCACATTTGTCGCGGTTCCTTTCCTCGACAGCAATCCTTCGTGTGGAACTTCATTGTATCCATCGCATTTTAAAATTCCCACCACAGCTTCCGTTCCTGGAACTTGAGTATAGCCCGTATAGGATTGCGACCGCCAGGAGCGCTGATTGGGCAAACTAGCCGAGTGGAGCGGAAGCGAATAAGCAGTTCGAGCTGAAGGTGACAAAACCCCATTTTCCTCTGGCGTGTAACCAACTTTCTCCGATTTCGGAGAATTGTTTTTCAATTCCACTGCATCAAGCATTTAGATAACTGGATATCATTTCGATATGTCCATATTTGCCATCAATTATTAAACAAATTCATACAAGATGTGGTTCGAGCGACAAGAGAGCGCTATTCAAATCAGCCAATTGGAACGCACTCACCAACCAAGGAACAAAAAAAAGACGCAACGATCGATGGAAGTATGCGTCAAATTGCAAATGTCTTCAACCATTCATTTAAAAAAAAGCCAACAAGAGTTCCGAGCAATAAAAAACGCGAAATAAGGTATATATGATTGTATATGTCCGATTAATAAATTATTTGAGTAGAATATATTGCAAAGAATCAAACAATTAGGCGATCATCATCACAACATGCAGAGAAGTTAAGGCACACACTCCATTGAAGCGACGGCGGCACGTAAAGTATCAATTTTCAAAAAGCCAAAATCACAAATAAGTCAGAAAAAAAATTAACTATCGCAAGTATTTACAATTTCCTAACGAATCCATGTGAGAAATGAAAACAAGGCACACGTTGTTTGATACATTTCCAAATTTCAGAGCTTTTACTGCAGATTAAATAAACTAGTCCATGCCTGCAGTACGTTCTCATTGTAACTGACGAAAATCAATTTCGAGAACGAATTCTCTCAACAACAGCAACAAACCTGAACGAATGAAACCATCGAGCAAGCACCAAAAGCAACTTCTGCTAGCCGATTGAAGATATCCGAAAAAGAAGGTATTGTGCAAACAATTGAAAACAACAGCAGTAGGATGAAGAATTCATACTGAAGCACAAAAACCACTCATCCATAGAGATCTACCATTTGCAACGTTTAGCTAATGATGCTCATAATCATTTATTCTTCATGGGTATCACATCGCACTTTTTGGTAATCATATAAACATTTCGAATAACGACCGTCTGAATCAATCAAATGCCGGTGTCAATCAAGAGGACGTTATTTCTTTAGTGTTTACTTTTCGACTAGCAGGCATCTTGTTAAGATAACGAACACTATTTCACATTATTTCACAATGCCTCTACCATTCCTTCCTTTAGTTATGTAAGTACAGAGCTTAAATGAGATCTAATCCAACTATCGGTAGTACGGAAAGGAAGAGGGGAAAATAATGTGTATACAATAAGTTTCTTGGCTTCACAGATGGAAAATCATCAATTTGGAAAGCATACCCATATTCCCCTAACCCCCTGAAATGGGGTTTCCAAAGCAACCGCGGCACAAGGATGGAGCGCCACAACCAGAAACGGATGTCAAGAGTACGAAAGAAAATGGCAGTTTCGTCGCAATGGTAATAAAGAACTAAACATCGACCAGAAACATATTTTTTACTATAATATACTTTTTTGTTGTCGTCTTTGACATTAGTCGTTAATATACAATTCTATAATATCGTTGTTTTTTTGCAGAACTAGACACAGTAGGTTCTTCCGCGTTCGTTATTCAACAGAAGTTGAATCTATAATCTGGTTTCCTATAGATTTTTCTTCAAGCATCGACTTACTGTGTAGCTGCTATCTTTTCCTACAACTGGATCAATAAAACGTAATGTTTAGCAGTGCCAACTAACCTCCACTTCCAGACTCTTGCATATACAGTATTTAATCTCTATGACCACAGCAGCTACTACTACCACTATTACAACTCTTGAACGCTGCTGAGGCAAAGTATTTTTCAAAGTAGAAGAACCCAAGTTTGCCAACTGTAAGCACCTTGCTTTCATTGATCAGTAAAACAACCCCTTGACCCAAATAGGCATTATTTTTGTGTGTAAGAAGAACGAGTTGGTGGGATTTTTTTCCGACAGGGGTTCTACATAATTTAGTGGATAAAATCGGAATACTATATAATACAAAAAATTATCCCAACCCTCCATTACATCAGAGAAACTGGGATGAGCACCACACAACCCAAACGAAGTATGTGCTTCCGTATGATGAATTATTTATATACATCATTCTGTTTATGTAGAATGACAACAAGAAAATAATATCCCGTCGTCTTCTCAAAGAGGAAAAATTAATATTTATTTTTGGCAACCACAGAAATGACGCATTTTGTTTCTTGTCTCAATTTGACTTTTCGGTTTGGGTCCTGTTCCAAAAATCTGGCTATTCCTTTCATTAGTTTTGAAACTGTCTTGCCTCACAGTCTTTAAGTCATCATAATAATGTCGTTTAGCCTGTGGCAAGATCGGGTCTACGTGTTTTGTTCTTCATTCCCTCCTGTTTCTTACCAGGTATCATTCCACTCTTCCCCCAAACCCACCAAGATCATTATAGCCACGTCCACTGCGTAGTTCTCATGCAGAGATTGCACAGACACTACACTAATGGGACGATTTAAACACCAATGAGAGTCGACCCGTAGTCATCTTTATCATTGGTCTGCTGTTTGCTGGAGCACTGCACCGATGCCAAAGGGCGAACTCCTACATCTGGGAATTTTGCGTCATCCACCCGTTGCTTAGTAAAGAAGGTTCTTTCGCGTGCAAATGACATCTTACACCACACGAATTCACGGCTTTAATACCCATTCTATGGAAGGCGCACTCGGGACCTCTCTTTCACGCCCATTGGAACCTCGCAATGCAAAAATACCAAAAACTCCAAGCGAAATTACAGCTTAAAATGCTTGGAAGGGACTACATGACGAATAACAGCCTAATAAAAGATATCCCATGAGGTTTCCAGTGAGAACCAAGAATTCCAGTGAGTACTTGAAATATGAAGCAATCCATATTTTATGAATTGCTCAAAATGACAAAAACACAGGTGTGAAAGATGCCAAATGTTGGGTTGGTTGGTTCGTTGGCGTTTTAGGGCCCGTCAACTACAAAGTCATTAGAACCCCATCCACTGCATAGTTTTAGTGGGGAGACCTCACAAACACTACACTAATGCGACAAGTATTGCGTATAAGCTGTACCCAGATTTCCCAAGCAGCCACCTACGTCAGTACTAGCTGGGGTTGCGTTGTGGGTCCCTAACTGTCCTTGCCTACACGACATTAAAGTCTCTACCAATAAATCAGTGCTCATTCCCTTTACACTGCCTTACCTGAGAATGTAGTAATTGCAAAACTCATTAAAGTACTTCCAGAAACCCACCTTTGTGAGTTTAGCAACACCAGCTTAAGGGACATAAGCACTAATGAGGTGGAGCCCTACTCCCCGCCAAACTACTGTAACTAACCAGGGCCGGACCGCTTTTGTTTCGTTCGTTGGTGTTTTAGGGCTCTTCAACTACAAGGTTATTAGAGCCCCGTCCACTGCATAGTTCTGATGAAGAGACTACACTAATCTGACGATTATTGGGTATCAGCAGCACCCAATTTTCCCAAGCGGCCACCCATGTTAGTACTAGCTGGGGATGCGTAGCTTACCTTAAGTGATCAGACGAGAACTGGTGTGTCCAACGCAATAAGCGTCTCCCCGAAATGTTGGGGCAATGCAACAATTCTAGAAACTTCATGATGTATTAATGCCTAAGGGGCTTCATAACGAAAGCCAAACTAAACAACCAAAAGTCAGGAACAGGGTATTCGAGTGCATAACTTGAAACCCAGAAATTCCATATTTTGTTAATTGGGTTTAACAAACTACTTGAAATGCTCGCAATAGTTGATGACTATATTCCTAAACGTGAATGCTTCTGTTTACATTAGCCACCTCCAGCCTAAAAAATGACCAGAAGCAAAATTTATTAGTGGAGCTCTGAAAATATTAGCCAAGAAAATGTAGAGGGTCTTCTGAACGCGGTACCTAGGTCTGAAACAGGAATCCTGTCAAATCTCACTCATCTCTTCCCCATATGTCCATCAATTACGTCCTGGCCTAACGTCTTTAAGGCGCCACCTCTAAACTGGTACGACACGGAATCAGTGTGTTTGTTCATCGTCAACTTGCATGACGATGACAACCATCCTTTTAAACAGAGCTGCCAATGGCATTGACTAGACGTTTTCTTTGATGAAAAAAATATAAAGTAATTCTACTTGACTTCTTAAAATACGCTCAATACGTCACATGTTTAAAAGTTGTAATAAAATGCTTTTGATGGTTTTCTAAATAGGATACAGTCTTCGAAACACCCATGGAGAGTTGAAACAGCTGACCTAAACAATATACCCTCTTAGGTTTGTTTCAATAAGTTCTGCCTGTGCAGTTAATTAACCAAATTTGACGATTCCGCGGTTTGCAGAGTATAATAACTGTATTATTTTTCTTTTTACTTGTAGTTAACCTCAGCCTGTTAAGTGGTGCTGCAGTGGTGCCAGGTAAATTTCCTACATTCTTCGCGGCTTATTGCATTGGACACAAAAGTTCTCTTCTGATCACTGAAGTTAAGCAACGGGGGCAATATGGGTGGCCGCTTGGGAAAAATGGGTACCGCTAATACCTCAAAATCGTCGCATTAGTTTAGTGTCTGTGCAGTCTCTGCATTCGAACTACTCAGTGGACGGGGCTCTAATGACCATATAGTTGAAGGACCCTAAGACACCAATGATCCAACAAACATCCTGTATTCTTCCAGAAACAACCACAGACTGGCAGGGGTGGGTTTCAAGTAAGATGAAGGAGAGGAACTTGTGCGCTTTTCGTTGTAGTTGTTTGTTCGCTTAACTCGGTGTTTCAGGGTCCTTGAACTACATTAGTCATTACACCCCTAGTTCTTCTGCCATTACGAGGATTTAGGGTATTAGCAGTACCCAGTGTTCCTAAGCGGCTACCCATGATAGTACTATCTAGGGCTGCGTTGCTTCACTTCAGTGATCAGATGAGAACTGGTGTGTCCAACTCAATACAGACGCTTCCCAGTGGACAGGGCTCTTATTACCATTGTAGTTGAAGGGCCCGTAAACACCAACAAATCAATCTAAAATCAAGGCTTTACTTTAAATCCAACGGATGCGCACTCGGGATCTCTCTTTCTATTTCTCTCCCTCTCTGCCCCCCCCCCCTCTCTCTCTCTGTGTCTCGCTGCCCCTATCTATTTCTTTCTCTCTGTGTCGCGCTCTCTATTTCTCTGTCGCCTGAAAGACGCCAATCCACATGAATCCGGTGCCGAACCTAGAACTACAGAGCATTGATGCAGTAATGGAGTACGTTACCTCCTGCGTCACTGAGGCGCATTGTTCAGATTCTATCAACGATCAATATTCCAGTTTGCATGATACGTAATAACTAACTTCCTAGAGAAATTACTGCATATTCTGCAAGTTGTCGCATCCTCCCAATTGTCATAAACCTGAAACAGCGACAGCTGATTGACCTGGATTTCTGAAGTCCTCGACGAGCAGCACTCAAATCTAAGGACAGCATTGATTAGAGTCATGTCACATCCACTTCTCAAGTTAACAGCGTTGTAACAGCTCACTTAATACAAAAAGGGTAACAAATTTCTTATAAAACTCTAGCCGGTTTGGTTCATTTGCTTCGTTGGTGTTGTTTTAAGGTCCGTCAGCTACAACGGTCATTAGGGTTCCCGTCCACTGCGTAGTTCCAATGCAGAACCCGCACAGACACTACACTGTTACGACGATTTTTGGGTATTATAGGTACCCAGTGCTCCTAGCGGTCAGCCATGCCACACACGATCAGTTTGGTGTGTCACGTACTTGTGTTCCTTTTCGTGAAACGTCATGTGACGTCATTTGATTGTCTGCATCAACCAGTAATTCTACCGTTACCATGGTGCAATTTTTTAATGATGACGTTTATCCATGTTTGGGCATACGCAGAACAAAAAAAGTGAACAACTGATGTGAGCAACTCCACACACGATCAATTCGGATTGACGTCAGTCCGAATTGACACACCGATGTGATACAATTTCTTCAAACCGTCAGTCAAGGACGCCACACACGATCAGTTTGGTGTGTCAATTCGGTGTGCACACACCAAACTGACGTGTGTGGGCAAAAAAAGTTTTTGCTCACATCAAAAATTTTAACTGACGGTGTGAAGAAATTTGATCACATCGGTGTGTCAATTCGGACTGACGTCAATCCGAATTGAGCGTGTGGGGGGTTGCTCACATCAATTGTTCACTTTTTTTGTTCTGCGCATGCCCAAACATGGATAAACGTCATCCTTAAAAAATTGCACCATGGTAACGGTAGAATTACTTGGTTGATGCGGACAATCAAATGACGTCACATGACGTTTAACGAAAAGGAACATAAGTACGTGACACACCAAACTGATCATGTGTGGGCAATTCATTCCTTCACACCAAGTTGAACACATCGATGTGCACACACCGAACTGACACACCAAACTGATCGTGTGTGGCGGGCTTTAAAATTTTTGGTGTGAGCAAAAACTTTTTTTGCACACACACGTCAGTTTGGTGTGTCAGTTCGGTGTGTGCACACCGAATTGACACACCAAACTGATCGTGTGTGTGGCGGCCTTTAGAGAGAACTGCGAAGAGTAGAAAATTTTCTACTTGGAATTCTGGGTAACAGTTGCTGTTATAACAGTTCAACTGTTATAACAATAGGGGGGTTCCACAAAGCAATTGCTGTTATAGCAGTTACTGTCTAGTGGAACCGTGCCCTAACAGACGACGACGTTCACCATTCACCACAGGGAAATAGTGGTGACGTGCTTTCTAGGGGCGAATTGGTGATGAAGATGCAAAAGGTAAAGTTCTTAGCACCAACGTCCCAAAGCAATGGGTAAATAGACTCGGATGTGACCCATAGAATCAAAGGGGATGGTTGAAGTGGAGACAGGCAAGTGGAGTCATGTGTAGATGCTAATGCTGTGGTATATGAGTGGGGGTGTCGGGAACTGATAGGAATGTGTATATTATAGGTAGCCTGGGGGTGGGGGACATCACGGAAAGAATAAGAGAGTAAGTTGAGGTGGTATGGAAAGTCTGTATAGAGGTTCCAATGTAATAATAATAAAAGGTAAAGTACTCAGGATTCCAAAGCAATGGAGAGACAGACTCAGATGTGACCCCCAGAATCAATGGGTGATGGTCATACAACTATTGAAAAATTAACACAGAATTTGCAAAGGTTGCTGCTTGAACGTATTACTTGAATATATTCTTAAGGAGCGGCAATTTGTCATTTTGTTCGGAGCGACGTTAAGCACTAGAGCGGACCCCGAGTACAGACAGGCAAGTGGAGTCCTGAATGATAGGAGGGTCCCAATCAAGTTGAAAGGGAAGTTTTACAGGGCAGTGGTTAGGCCCGCTACGCTATATGGATCAGAGTGTTGGGCAATGAGGAAGAGTCACGTCAATAGAATGCTGCGGTATGTGAGCGAGGGGTCAAGAGGTGATAGTTAAGAATGTGTATGTTAAAAGTACCCTGGGGGTGGGGGCATCCCGGAAAAAATAAGGGCGAGTAGACTGAGGTGGTATGGATGCGTAATGAGAAGAGTGGAGGAGGAGCTCGTTAGGCCCATTTCAGGAATGCAGGTGGTTGGAAGCACCCGGGGCAGGGGGAGACCGAAATAGAGATGGGAGCAGGTTGCGCGTAATTCAAGGCGCAAAATGAAACGCAGGTGGCGAAGGTGACGCAGGGTGTAGCAGCCCTGCGGAATTCAGCTAGCAGGCAATCACTGCACATTGAATCGCAGTTTTTCATCCTACTTTCATCAAATAACAAGAGAACTTCTCTGCTTCGCACCGCTTTTTGTTATTGTCACGCCAACTTCACGCAGGAAACTGCGGCATTGGCACTGCGCTCCGCAGGATCACGTGGCGCAGGCACTGAGTCACGTCACCCTGCGACTTAACATGCGCAACTACATACTATCATGTGAGCCACAGAAATTTATAGTGAGTCACCCTGCGTCACCTGCAAAGACTGCGTCTCATTTTTCGCTGGGCCTAAGGATATGGCAGTGCGCGGGGCGAACTGAGACCTGGTGGGATATAGATCGAAGTGGAGGACTAGAACCCGCAGAACCCAACCTTGCCACAGGCGGGATAAGGGTATGATGACGATATTCGTTGCATTGTAGAGGAAGTTCTGTTACGTGCAGGGACTTTACTTCCCATTCGATGGAAAGAGCACTCGCGGCCTCTGTCTCTTTCGAAAGTAGCCAATCCACCACTATCGAGTGTCGAACCTTCGGAACCACTAACGCAGTGACTGAGCAGGCTACCTCGGCGTCACCGCGGGGGCAGAGGGGGGGGGGGAAGTTCAATTCGATTAACTCCTAGATATGATATCAATATACTATATTATGTTTCCCCAAAACCTACAATTACAGTAGTTTGGCATCGATTAATGCCCTTAAGTTACATTTAATTAGTATAATTAATTATGCCATTCGTATCCATTATTTTTAAATGTCAATCCAGATCCATCCCCAGAGGAATTCATAACTCTGAATTTATGATCCAAATTTGCATACCCATCATTAGCCTTGCTCCTGCCAATGCCAGGGGTCAGGTGCACCTTGTCGTCCCACTGGGACACATGAGCGATCTGTGAAACAGTTGTCAACCTAATGCTGCAACCCAGGTGCTTTTTATCGTCGACCTGCTTATTCCTTGAGGCACTCACCGACGCCAAGGGGCGAGTTCCTACACCTTCAAATTTTGCTGATGTACGTGTTACACGTAAAAAAGGGTTCTCTTACCTGTAAGTGACTTCGTTTGTTTGTTGGTGTTTAAGGTCCCGTCAACTACGAGGTCATTAGAGACCCGTCCACTGTATAGTTCTAATGCATATACTGCACAGACACTACACCAATGCGACGATTTTTGGGTATTAGCAGTACCCAGTTTTCCGAAGCGGCCACCCATGTCAGTACTAGCTCGGGTGGCGCTGCTTAACTTCAGTGATCAGACGAGAACTGGTGTGTCCAACGCAATTCGCCGCTCACCTCATCGCTGGACAGGCGTGGAGGCACAGGGAAACAGTCAGAGGACCACAGTAGACATTTTAACGACAAAGAACGACAGTTTGCAAATGTGTACTCTTGTGTTAACAAATAGCTTTTATAAGTCGAAAAAAAGCTGGAGGTAAATAGAGTAACATATTAACCAATTTTTAAAATTTTAATCACCACAACCCTCCCCGCTTATTCTTAGGCTGCTTTACTGATTGTGACGTGAGATTATTTAGGAATGAAGTGCACCAACAGCAGAAATTGGCACAAGTTATTTCAGAAGTGCTTTTCACACAATATGCAAACACTTGCAGAAGTTTATGAAGCATCTATTAATACCCCAAATTTAAACACATTTCTATGCTTAACTATTTCCAAAGGACCGGTAAATGCACTATCAACTATCAAGTATGTTTGTATTAATCCGTTCAAAAAAGTCTAGAACATATGCTAACTTCTTACCGGCAATAGTTCAAAGAGGAGTCTTTTTTCAAAATAAAAAGGTGGCAGTTTGGAAAAACACTCACCCACTGCAGTAACCCACCTGGGCAACTTTGTCTCCAACGTGTGTCTTATTCGTACTTGATGACTGCATATCACGTAATATATATTTACTTGTTGAAGAGGAATGACTGTTATCTTTGTTCCGAGTAGTTCCATCCTGAGTTATGTTGCTGAGACTGGGAGATCTGCCCCGGGCGTTTGTCCGATATCGGGATAAGTCGGATTCTGAGGAAACATTGGGCAAAGTCTTCATGCAGCTGTTACCTAATTGCAGATAAAAAAAACCGTTATTAGTATAAATATTATGTTCAAGACAGAATGCCCAAAGGGCTTCCAGAACGGCATGGTGCTGGAACGCTGCCACATAAAGAAGCGGGACAATCCCAAGCAAACATTAACAAACATTTTTGGAGGCGCGACCCTACACACTTAACTAAAATCTATTAAAAAGTGGAAAAGTCGCGACCCACAGTTTGGGAAACGCTGTCTTAAGAGATGTCAACATAACACTTCGTCCCGTCTGTCTTTTGCGGACACTGTTTCAGGTTCGATTATAGACCGAGGTGAGTTGGTTTCTTTCGGGTTGAAGAGAGGCCCCAGGCGCGTCTTCTTTCGGATGAGAATTGAAACCGAGGTCCTGTGTAGTGAACTGCGTTGGCCACACCAGTTCTCGTCTCATCACTGAAGCTAAGCAGTGTAACCCAACTAGTAATGACATGGGTGAGCGCTTGAAAAAACTGGGTACTGCTAATACCCAAAAATCGTCGCATTAGTGTAGTGTCCGTGCAGTCTCTGCATACGAACTACCGTAAAATCTCACGTAAAGTCCGCATCTTAAATATAGTCCACACCCGTCTATAGTCCGCATTAGCGATGGGTATGTTTCAAATATAGTCCGCACTATAAAATTCCTACTGTAGCCAGTGACGCAACTTGTAGGGGCAATGTGATCAAATGAATTTGAACATGAAATGTCAGATTGCTCTGACGATGAAAGGGAAACGTGAAAGATTTTATATTGCATTATCATATAAATAAGAATGCAATGTGTAAAGTCGTGTTGTTAAGTGAAATAAAATGTTCAGTAAATGAGGAGCAGTTTTCATTGAGAACCCTAGGTTTCATTTCGAGTCCGCAGTCATATACAGGGTGTTTACTTTAAAGTAACCAACGCCTTTTTTAAAAAATCTATGAGATATCGGATAAAATGGTTAGGAAAAAGTTATAGTTGATGGAGGGGGACATTCACTTCCCGCAACAGTTCAGAAATTTTGGCAGTAGTTTTTTCAGGACAATGCAAAGTTACATTTTTTTCAATAGATAGGGGTAGTTTTAACTATCGCATAGCTCTAAAACAATGTGAAATTTTGATATAACATGTTCCTATACCTAAAATTAAAAATAAACCCTCAAAACTGCATTAATGAGTGTGCACCAATGGCCCAGGGCTACAGAATGTTGTCTCAGGTATGAAGCTCAGCAAATTTTCGCTTTTAACCGCTAAAACAAATTAGAACGTTCTAATACTGTATAGTAATGTCATAAGAGTATGCAGCTCAGCAAATTGTCGCTCTTAGCTGCTCCAACTAGCTAACTTGGAGCACAAGCCAAAGTGTCACGATCCACGTTAGCTGAATGCCAGCTAGTTGGAGCGGTTAAAAGCGATAATTTGCTGAGCTCCATACCTGAGACATCATTCTGTAGTCCTGGGCCATTGGTGCACACTCATTAATGCAGTTTTGAGGTTGTATTTTTAATTTTAGGTATAGGAACATGATATATCAAAATTTCACATTTTTTAGAGCTATGTGATGCGATAGTTAAAACTACCCCTACCTATTAAAAAAAATCTGCTATAGAACATGTCTGGGATGCACTTGAGGGGCTATTATAATTTCTCCAACTACCACTCAGAACCATCCAGGAGCTAAATCTGCTTTGGTGCAGGAGTAAGTGCAGCTACCTCAGGGACTCATGACTTGTCTGATAAACAATATGGTTTCTCGCTGCGCAACCTGCGCTCATTATAGGTGACCATACCCCTATTATTCTCATTTTCGGCACCATCCTGCTTTTGTTTTTGTTTCGTTGGTGTTTTGGGACCCTTCATCTACAAGGTCATTAGACCCCCGTCTACTGCGTAGTTTTATGCGGGCTCAACGAACGGACTTGGCTCTTTGGTTGGTCTGATGTCTCTATCAGGCGCACCACTCACTGTTGATCTCTGTATTTAACATTTATTTTTGACATTCATTGCTATTTTTGTTTTGAATGTAGTGCCCAGTGGGCGTTTGAATAAATAATAATAAATAAATAATAAATTAAGATTTGATCCTTAAAAACAGTACTGTCCAAACCTTTCAGGGCCACCACAGCCGCTCTCCAGCTCGTTGGGAAGAATTACATCCCGCGCAGGTTAAAGCTGTAAATCCATCATTTTACTGCCCTGATGGGCAGTAGAATGACCGATTTACAGCACCAGTGGTTCCAGGTTCGATACTGGATCGGAGTGGGTTGGATTCCTTAGAGGTGAAAGAGAAGCCCCGAGTGAGCCTTCCTTCAGATGAGAAGTAAAACCGAGGTCCCGTGTGGTTTACGATGGCATTTGCATGTAAAAGAACCCTCTCTACTATGCAACGGGTAGATGAGGCAAAACTTCCAGGTGTAGGAGTAGGCCCCCCCCTGGCGTTGATGAAGTTCCCCATCGAACAGTATAGGGGTTGCAGCTTTGGCCGTCAGCAGAACTATGGAAAAAACCGTCCAATATATCTCCCTTTTGTCCAGAGGGACAAGATGGGCACTCGACCCTGTCATAGGCGGAAAAAGGGTTAGAAATTGCTTTATTAGCGGGTTAGGCGGTTAACCAACAACATACCCCAAAAACAAATCCAGCTATGATTGACCGGAGAATCATCATTTAATAACTACCTCTACTTCCGACTATGGCAGGATCGGGTGTCTTTTTTTCCCAGTTGAATACTAGAATAATTTGTTGGACAGCATTTCATGGCACCTGCTGCCAACCTAACTGCTGCAATCCCTATGCTTATTTATCGTTGGAGCACTTTTCCTCCTCGAACGCCAGGGAAGGCTAGCTCCTATGCCTGGGAATTTTGCCGATCTTTACGTTGCATGTAGAAAGGGGTTCTTACATTGCAGCTGATGCCTTACACACCACACTAAGCCATGGCTTTACAGTAAAACCCTGCTATAACGATCTCGGATGTAACGAATTCCTGAATGTTATGAATGGTTTCCAAGGTCCTGACAAAAGGATAGGAGTTTGTATTGTAAAAAGATTGGATATAACGAATTTCCCGGTAATAACGATGAAAAGTTAAAAAAGTGTGTAATTTGGTTGGATATAATGAATGATGTACCTTATCGTCAATAGTTTTCATTTATGGATTTAACACAAACTTCTCCTCGATGGTCACCACATATTGAATTGAACACCACTGGCAGGAATACCTTTTCATACTTTTTATTTTACTAGGGCAGACTACACAAATGGCCTTATATATCATCGCCACCATACCCTTACCCCGTCTGTGGCAGGGTCGGGTATGTAGGTTCTACCCCTACGCACCTGTCTATCTCCCACAAGATCCCCCATTCATCCCACCATTACCATATACTCTCCCTCTGCAGGATATAGGGAGACAGCAGAAATACTCTCCCCACTCCTTTACATCAGAAGGATGAAACAGGACTCCACCTTTTCTATCCTTCACTGTTATGGGTCAGGGTAAATCGTTAATCCCCCTATCTCTGGTCTTGGCCAGTCTACATTCTTTCTTCATCCCATCCTTTGTCTCTATCATAGAGGACCTCATACTTCTACTGTATGGCCAAAGCAATGATGCTGTAGCATATTTTAGAATCATGGTCCCCTATCTTCATCCGAAGAGCACTAGGTGGCACTGTTCATGGGTGTTTTGGCTTTTCGTGCTGGCAAATTTTTACCGAATTTTTTGGTAACTGTCACATTCTTTGGGTAAGAACCACCTTTTTTCAAGGCGGAAACCCCACCGTTCCAGTTACGGTAGGGCTGTGTGTGTGGTCATTTCTTTTTTGCAGTTTGAAAACGTGTTGCGAGGTTGGGCTGATTAAGCCTAACCTCGTGACATTTTGCTGCCGACACCGTTGGCAGCTTCACAGTGTGCATCGTTTGCATTGCCAGTGACCATGCTGCGTTTGCAGCCTGGTACTGACCAGCCACAGCATCATTTTAATTTAATTTTAAGTCAATTTAATTATTCCAGTCACTTACCATTTTAGTATTTATTATTATTATTATCATCATTATTAATATTATTGCTAATAGATTTGTACCAGCTGGGGACATGCAGTGCTAGGCTGCACCCCCTTGCATAGGCTGATTGGATCTGTCAGGTGAGTGTGAGACCTCCACTCACTTGACAAATGACACAACAACTAATCAGTGTCTCCTGTGGGGTTGGATGGCACCCCCACAGGTAGCCCTGCCACTACTGCTGCATGTTCTGGACGTCTGACTGGGGTGCCCCCAGTCAGAGTTGTCATACCTGATAGGGTCTAAACTGAGACTAGGTACATGGAATATGGGGACCCTCTCAGGGAAAACTGGGGAACTAGTCACCACACTAAAGCATAGAAAGATCAGCATTGCATTTCTTCAGGAGACCAGATGTCAGGGTAATAGGTCAAGGGCCCTGGGGGAGGGATACAAGCTGATTTATACAGGTAGTGAAGAGGGACGAAATAGGGTGGAAATTATTTTAAGTAGTGATTTGCAGCAGGGGATCACTTCAGTCAGGAGAATCAACAGTAGGTTAATGTTAGTTACTGCAGTTTGGCAGGGTATAGGGCTCCACCTCATAATTGCATATGCCCCCCAAGCTGGTCTGGGTGACACCACAAAAGCAGCCTTTTGGGATGATTTTGATGAGGTGGTGCAGTCAGTTGACAACACAATGAGACAGGGCAGAGGAAACAAGCAACTTATTTTTCAGGGTGACTTTAAGGCACACGTGGGTAATGAGGGTCAAGGATATGAGGATGTACATGGAGGATGTGGGTATGGGACAATCAACCTAGAGGGGCAGAAGGTACTTGAAACAGCAAGAGCACATGGCTTTGCTTTGGCCAATACATGGTTCAAGAAGAGGGAAAAACACCTAATAACTTTCCTGTCACCACAGGGGAGGTCCCAAATAGACTTTTTCATGGTTAGGAAGCAGCACAGGGTAGAGATCCAAGACTGCTGGGTGCTACCCAGTGAGGATTTCCAGATGCTCATGATGGAATTACAAATGAGGGGGACAGTGAACCAACATACTTGGGAGAATCTGTTATTAGGTGGTGGAAATTGCCCACCAAGGCAGATGAATTCAGACAGGAGGTTCTCAGCCAGGTCAACTGGAACTGGAATGGATCAGCCAATGCCATGTGGGACAGAGTTGCTAGGAAGATTAGGGGATGTGGAGAGGCGCTGCTAGGTAGGGGTAGAGTAGGAGGCACTTATCAGGGTAGGCAGACATGGTGGTGGAATGAGGAGATGGAGGCTGCTATAAAACTAAAGAAGGTAGCTTTCCACAGGTGGAGGGAGCTAGGGGATCAGGTCTCAAAGATGGACTATGTTCAGGAAAGGAAAAACGCCAGGAGGACCATTGACCTGGCCAAGTACCAGAAGTATGAGGCATTATATGAAAAGTTGAGGACAAGGGAAGGAGAGAAGGCGGTTTTTCGACTAGCAAAGTCCAGGGATAGAAGTAGTAAGGATGTTACCAGGGCTATAATGGTCAAGGATGCTCGGTCAAAGCTAATGAGCCATTCTATGAAGCTGTGGGAGCGAGTCATAGAATGTCGCCTCAGAGACTAAACTATTGTCTGGGGAAATCAATTTGGGTTTATACCTGGTAGGTCTACCATGGAACCAATCTTTATTCTATGACAGATGATAGAGAAGCATAGAGCAGCAAAAAAAGGAACCTTCATGCAATATTCATTGACCTGGAGAAGGCATATGATAGTGTCCCTAGACAGGTAGTATGGAATGTTCTAAGAAGGAAAGGGGTTGATGAAGGCCACATTAGGATAGTGCAGGATATGTATGATGGTTCCATCACTAGGGTGAGGACAGCATGGGGTTACACTGCAAGCTTCAACGTGCAGGTTGGTGTGCATCAAGGGTCAGAACATAGCCCATATCTATTCACTCTAGTAATGAATGAGCTGCTGACAGGAGTAGGGGAATGGGCCCCTCAGTGCCTGATATTCACTGAGGAGTCCAATGAGAATGCACAAAAGGGCCTACAAGACATTAAGACTGCAATGGAAAGAGGGGGTCTGAAGGTAAACATGAGGAAGACTGAGTACCTAGCTTTCAATTTTAGTGGCCAGGGGCAAGGGGATGAGATTCGTTGCAGAGGAGAGGCGATTCCAGTGGCACAAGAGTGTCGTTATTTAGGATCAGTTTTTCAGAGCAATGGAGAAATAGATTCTGACGTGACCCATAGGATTAATGCAGGATGGCTGAAGTGGAGACAGGCAAGTGGGGTCCTGTGCGACCGCCGTGTTCCAATTAAGTTGAAGTGTAAAGTGTACAGAACTGTCGTTAGGCCTGCAATGCTGTATGGCTCTGAGTGTTGGGCAGTTAGGAAGAACCATGAAAGGCAAATGCAAGTGGCCGAGATGCGAATGCTGCGCTACATGAGTGGGGTTGCATGAGCAGACAGAATTAGAAACGATTACGTTAGAGGTAGCTTGGGGGTGGGAGACATTGCAGAACAGATGAGAGGGAACCGGTTGCAGTGGTATGGGCCATTATAGGGTCATTATCAGCTTTCTCTTCCAAATACCAGTCTACATGCCTATCTACTTCCTGCTTGAAACCTCTGGTTCCAACACCTAATAACCTGCACTTCTTGAGAATTGACTGCCCTTCAATACTTAAGTGCAGTCACTACAGCTAACCAGTAGTCTGGGAGAATAACAACTGGAAGAAAACTAAATAAACGGGCATTAAAATAGTAAGAAAAACTTGCAGAAATGCTTCATTAGGGTAAACAGAAACCTAATGAAGATTAGAAACCACAATTTCTTGATATTTGTGGTAATCTCACAGCTACTGGGTAGCTATCTAGGGTTAGCTATCTAGTTGCATTCCCCTACAAATTCGTTATAGCGGGGTATTACTGTACTTCTTTTCAAAAAAACGAAGGTGTATCAGGGACATGAAACCACTATGCAGCAGTCTAGTTCGGAGCCACGCTCCCAGTGGTGCGGTGACGAAGTAAAGTGCCCCAATTCATACCTCTGTGGAGTCCTGTTAATCAACGCGCCCGTGTCGCCTAGCGAACACCTGGAACAATCGGTGCCTTCAGAGGATGGTACTATTCACTTTGGTAATCCCTGTTTAGCAAAGTAACCCTTGGGCGGGGATGAAAGATATATATATAGCACATTCATGATGTACGGGTAGAGAAGTACAGTAGAGCTCCAATTTTCCGAACTCCTACTATTCGAATCGCTCATTATTCGAATGGTTTTCAGAATTTCTGGAAAAAAAAATTAGGAGGGAACGGACTGCGACTTGCAAAATAATGCGTGACTTGGCTGCCCGAAAACGACAGTTTTCAGTCGACTGACAGTCAAACAGCTTACTTAGACCCAGATGTTCAGCAAGCAATGACTTTCATTTACAATATGGTACACGTACATACTGTACTAATGTACAGCCCTTTTAAGTATGCTTAATATGTAACAGAGGCGTATCTAGGCTTGGTGTCACCCGGTGCGGCAAATCCTGGTGTCACCCCCACCACTGACCCCCCCATATAAATACTTTATTATTCAATGCGCTCCACCTGAGTCACCAACATTTCAAATGTATTTAGATTAATGTTTCAGGCACCACCGGTGGCCATCCGGGGTGTGCAAGCAGTCCCCAGGCCGCCGTCATCAGCAGTCTACAGTCACAGGGGCTGGGATGGGGTATGGCACAGTTAGTATAGAATGACAGTGCATCCTCAACACAGCCAACGTACCTGGCCTTGCATTGGCAAATACATGGTTTAGTAAGAGGGACAAGCACCACCTAATCACATTCCTGTTGCCAAAAGGGATATGACAGATAGATTTATTTATGGCTAGAGGGTGGCATAGAGTGGAGGTTCGTGATTGCTGGGCAGTCCCGAGTGAAAATTTCCAAAAAGAATGTCACCATAGGCCAAATCCTAGTAAAAGTGGTTAGGCAAGGCACATTCTTGGAAAGGAGAGCAGACCATCAGGTGGCAGAAACTACCCACCAAAACGGAGGGATTTACCCACAAAGTGCACAGAGAGGTAGACTGGTATTTGGAAGGGACAGTGGATGCAATGTGGGACAGGGTCTCCAGAAAAATTAGAACCTGTGGAAAAGTGATTTTAGGGCAGGGTCAAGTAGGAGCCACAGTCCAGATAAACAAGCAGACATGGTGGTGGAATGGGAAGATAGAAGCAGACATCAAGCAAAAGAACGCCGCTTTCCACAGTTGGCAGCAGACAGGGGACCAGGAATCTAAGACTCAATATAGGCAGGCTAAGACCAACACTAGTAGGATCATTGCCCTGGCCAAGCACCAGAAGTATGAGGCACTCTGTGAGCAGTTATGGACAAGGGAAGGGGAGGTTTTCAAATTGGCCAAGGCTAGAAATAGGGCAGCTAAAGATATACCCCAGGCTATAACAGTGAAGGATAGCAGCGGTAGGGTCCTACTCTCCCTGATGGAGGCAAAGAGGAGGTGGGAAGAGTACTTCCATATTCTCTTGAATTCTGCAGGGGAAAATGGGAACCTTGCCACCTATCCAGCATTGGCAGGGGATGGTGAACTGTGTAACCAGGGCGTGTAGGAAAATGAAAGGTCGAAAAGATGTAGGCCCAGATGGAACACCCAATTCAAGTGTGGCATAGCCTAGGGAGGGCAGGTATCAGGTGGCTAGGGAAACTTCTCAGGAGGATAGCCAGCAGAGATAGAATGCCATTGGCATGGCATGAGAGATGGACAGTGCCACTCTTCAAGGGCAAAGGGATGTCCAAGAGTGTGGTAACTATAGAGGTATAAAGCTGATGAGCCAGTCCTTGAATCTCTGGGAGAAAGTGATGGAATGTCGCCTCTCGGATAGGATTAGTGCAGGTGGAAATCAGGTATCCCACCTTTGTCAGTGCCGGATCTGCAGGTTCCAGTCCTCCACTCCTGCCTATCTTCCACCAGATCCCCGTCCAATGCACACACTGCCATGTCCTTGCGGGCAACTTGCTCCCACGTCTGCTTCAGTCTCCCCTGTCTCAGCTGTTCCCAACCATCTGCATTCCTGAAATGGACCTAAGGAGCTCCTCCCCTCTTCGGATTACGTGTCCATACCACTTTAACCTATTCTCCCTTGCTCCGATGTGGAAATTCCTCATAGCTATGCTATGAATAGCATAGCTGGTCTAACCACTGCCCTGCAAAACTTCCCTTTCAACGTGATTCGGACCCTCCTATCACATAAGACTCCACTTGCCTGTCTCCACTTCAATCATCCCCCATTGATTCTGTGAGTCACATCAGAGTTATCTCCCCATTGCTTTGGAACGTTGATCCTAAGTGCTTTACCTCCATGGTGTAGCCAAGTTGCGTTGGACGCACCAGTTAAGCAACGCAGATCCATGTTAGTAACAACATGGGTAGTTGGTAGTGAACCTTTGGTGCTGCTAGCCTCCCCTTTCCTACGCCCCCTACACCTAGCCCCTCCTCACCTGTGAGCAGCCTCCTTAGGGTCTGGCCTGTTAGGGCTGCTTGGCTTACTCCCCAACCCGATAGTGTAATATACTCCTACTAAAACTACTCTTGCACCTTTTCACCAGTTGGACTCTACTGGGAAGCCCCAGTATTTCCCCAAGATGTTCATACCCTGGCTATTACCCTTCTTCACTGACCTGGAGAAAGCTTATTACAGTGTGTTAATACCCCAAAATAGTCACATTAGGGTAGTGGCTGTGAAGTCTCTGCCTTAGAAATATGCAGTGGACGGGGCTCTGATGACCTTGTAGTCAAAAAAGCCCTAAAATACCAATGAACCAAACGAGTTTATGTGAATCCACTAGCTGGACTGTGTTCCATACAAAATTCGCATTCATTGAAACTAAAATTGAAATAGGTGTAGTGCTGTAGGAAAAGGTTGGATCAGAAACTTTGCAATAGTGTCACCCGGTGCGGTCCGCACCCCCCTCGGTACGCCTCTGATATGTAAAAGTGTTGTCTTTTCATTTAATTAATTAAAAGCTCTTTTTATTTAAAAATAGTTTTTTCTGCCATTTAGACCCTTTTTTCGGAAAAAAAATGCAATTATTCGAATGGGGTTCGGTCCCAATTGATTCGGAAAATTGGAGTTCTACTGTACTTAAAAGCGTTAAGGAAAAGAAGAACCTTGTAAATGTGGATCCTGATGACATCCTACTTTCGTTATGAAAATCCTAGAAGGCCAACAGGAATCAGACTGTTAACGACACGATGGAATCAGGACATAAATGTAGCCAGCGCCGGCCTTACGAAGAGGAAGGCCCCGTGCAAGTATGAAGTGGGAGGCCCCACGCGCAGCCCGTGTAGCTCGCTCCCAAGGCTGGCCCTGAGTGTAACATGTCTCCGGATTGATAAATGCTTCACCGCCTTAATGCTGATGTTTTCGGTTCCAATGTACGACCCAGAGACATGCTGCACTACTGGGGTGCCGCGCTTTTCTAACCAGCGACTAGCTGCACTATCGGGGTGACGCGCTTTTCGATCCACTATGATGCTGCACTACGGGATGCCATATTTCTTGATCCAGAGACGTGTTGCACTACCAGGATGACGCGATATTCGATCCAGAAACATGCTGCACTACAGGAATGACGTGTTTTTCGACCCAGAGAGTAGCTGCACTACCATGGTGACGGGTTTGTCGATCCAGAAACATGCTGCCCTAACTCGGTGATGTGTTTGTTGATTCAGAGACATGCCGCACTAATGAGGAGAGGTGTGTTTTGATCAAGAACCACTCTGCACTACGGGGTGAGCTGTTTTATGATCCAGAGACATGATGCACTAAAGGGGTAACATATTTTTCGATTCGCTAGGCTACACAAATCCATGGGACAAATATTTGAAGCAGTATCTACTTACTCTTGTGGGTCAGTCTCGCGGCACTCAAAGTAGCCTCTTGATGGTTATTAGGAGTTGAATTCCAAAACCACAGTTTGATGAGAGAAGTCCATTCAATGTCAGATCCTAGCATTGCCACCAAGTGATCGATTCGATCAGTTCTACCGAAAACTTGGTGAGGTCAACAGGTCAGTAATCAACCCTGGAGTAAAACTAGTGCTGAAAACACAGGCAGGGTGTGTGAAGTGCAGCGACTAAACCAAATGCTGTGGAAGGAAACCAAACTTTAGAAGATAAGAAACTAATCTCTGTAAAAAGGATGTTGCAGCAGGGGTGGAGTCACTTAAAATTACTTTGCACTCCAGTTCCAAGTTGCTTATTGGAGAACCGGAAAGAAAAAAAGAAGAACTGCTAAAATTTGGAGAAGAGAACAGATAAGGCTTTATACAGAAAAGATCATGCCAGCAGAAAAGTGATTTCAAAGGCGCCTGAAAGACGGTTGAAATAAGGACATTTTAACCCTAAAGTTTCCAACCAAACTTTCAACTACAACAGGGCAGAGCTATTAAGTAAACGAAATGTTTTCAAAGTGCCAGCAGCAGGCCAAAAAAGACCTTGAAGTCCCAAATCAAACAAAAAATGTGGTTTATAACGAAATATAAGTTTCTGTACCAGACGTCGGTTCGGTAACCTACAGTCCGCCACCTGCTCCAGTATGCAGGGGCGGATCCAGAGGGTTAGCAATGCAGAAATTCCTCCCCTCAGTGCCTCAATGAGGCGCAACAACACACAATAAAGGGTTGGGGAGTAATCCAAGCAGCCATAACAGGCCGAGCCCTTAGAAGGCTGCTCGCAGGTGAGAAGGAGGTAGGTTTGGTTTGTTGGTGTTTAAGGTCCCGTCAACTACAAGGTCATTAGAGACCCGTCCACTGCATAGTTCTAGTACATAGTCTGCACAGACACTACACTAATGCGACGATTATTGGGTATTAGCAGTACCCAGCTTTCCCGAGCGACCACCCATGTCAGTACTAACTGGGCTTGCGTTGCCTAACTTCAGTGATCAGACAAGAACTGGTGTGTCCAACGCAACTCGCCGCTCCCGAGGAGGTAGGTGTAAAGGATGAAGGAGAAGGGAAATTTGCAGCACTGAACGTTCCCTACCAACCACCCATGTTCGTAGTGACGTGGGATTGCATTGCTTAACTTCAATGATATTACGAGAACTGGTGTCCAACAGTTGCAGTCCAATCTGTAGTTGGCTAAACCACCGAAGATAGGGCATTGTCTGAGGGGTAGTACAGGGGCCAATTGTAATTGCTAGCTAGAATTATACTAAGGGATTATAAATATTTAAAAATAATTGGGTCGCACTTTTTTGAAGTGTTCCGTCCCTGGATCCGCCACTGTCAGGATGGTCAGCTGGCTCGTGACGGAGGGGCTGAATACCAAAAGGGCCAATAGCACAGCTAGGTAAATGTGGAGGAGCGACTTCATTGCGTTGGACACGCCAGATTTCGTCTGATCACTAAAGTTAAGCAATGCAACCCCAGCTAGTACTAGCATGGGTGGCCCCTTGGGAACACTGAGTACTGCTAATACCCAGAAGTAGCCATAACAGCTTAGTGTATGTGCAGACTCTGCATTAGAACTAACCAGTGGACGGGGCTCTAATGACTGCTGTAGTTGAAGGGACCTAAAACACCAGCGAAACAAGGGAAGAAGTGGGGAAGGTAAAAGTCATAAAACAATGGGGGCAAGGAAAAAGATGCAGAAACGATCCGTGGGGAAAGATGTCATAGTATAGACCCCTGGGAAAGACCTGTGGGGAAGGAGAAAGAAAAGACCCGTGGGGAAAAATTCAGCACATACCCGTGGGGTGTTTTTTTTTGTTTTAGGGCCCTTCAACTACAAGGTGATTACAGCTCCGTTCATTGCATAGTAGTAATGTTGAGACTGCACAAGCTCTATGCTAATGCGACGATTTTTGGGTATTAGTGATACCCAGTTTTTCCAAGCGGCCATCTATGTTAGTACTAGCTGGGGTTGCGTTGCTTAACTTCAATGATCAGACGAGAACTGGAGTGTTCAAAGCAATAAGCCGCTCTCATACCCATGGGGAAAGAAACAGAAAAGCCTCAAGGAGAAAAAGGTACTCAAAAAGGGCGGGAGCTAGTACCATCAGCATCACAATACCCTTATCCCGCCTGTGTTAGGGTCGGGTCTGTGGGTGCACTGAACATTCTCTGACTGGAGTCATCCCAGCCAGGCGTCTGCAACCCACAAAAATATTGGCTGGGCTTTCTGTGGGGATGCCTTATTAAAGGTACTGAAATATAAACAGCGCCTTTCAATAAACGGCACAACGAAAAGGCCTTTTGGTATTTATTCCTTTTTTTGAATATTACGTGCATTATTTTGGAATACACGTCTTTAGATTCAGACAAAATGAAATCATGGTGGAATCCAATACAACGACCACCAAACCTCCATGAATTTATCCACTTGTCACCCGCTTTTGTTAACTAATTGGTACTTGTCCCTCCTAAACGCTGAAAAATGCTTGTACAGTCAGTACCTACCTTTTGGTAGGTTTTCCTCAAAGATTCCATTGTTTTATCGCATTTTCCTCACTCTCTTTTGTGGCCTTTTTATTCCACGTCCTTCTTTTGTACCTTTCCCCTTCTCTCTTTTTCTCCTAACTCTTCTTTTGTGACTTCCCATGGACAGTTCTTCATGATCTCTTGCTGGCTTTTCTCCCCAGGATTTCTTTGTATCTCCCCAGCCCCGTTATTTAATGACTTTCCGTGCTTTTCTTGATTGGGAGTTCTTTCCGGCTGCACCTGAATTCAGTACCTTTAATAAACAGTGTGCCCTTTGTTAGATGGCGCTGTTTATTATTTTTTTCACCTTGAAGGTGTGCCAGTTATTGGAGGGCGCTGTTAATTAGAATAAATACAGTATTTGCTGAGCTCCATACCCGAAACAACATTCTGTAGCCCTGGGCCATTGGTGCACACTCATTAATGCAGTTTTGAGGTTGTATTTTTAATTTTAGGTATAGGAACATGATATATCAAAATTTCACATTTTTTTAGAGCTATGTTATGTGATAGTTAAAACTACCCCTATCTATTGAAAAAAATATAACTTTGCATTGTCCTGAAAAAACTACTGCCAAAATTTCTCAACTGTTTTAGGAAGTGAATGTCCCCCTCCATCAACTATAACTTTTTCCTAACCATTTTATCCCATATCTCATAGATTATTTAAAAAAGGCATTGATTACTTTAAAAGAAACACCCTGTAGAATGCTTGAACATGTGTGCGACATTGCATGACGTATGCAACGACACCTACAGAGGTACTGCTAAAAGCTGCCTACCTAACACTTCAACCCGCTGTCCCCACTGCTCATTTAATGGCGAGTCGGCTTATTTTCGGACATAATGCTGGGGGAAAAAAATTATGAAGCACTCACTAGATACCTAGTGTTCATTAACAAAAAATATAAAGAAACATATTTGGAAATTAATCAGAAGCTTCATCTGTGGGCTGCCAATTCGTTAGCAGCAGCAAGATATACTGTATGTTTCTAAAGGTTGGATGGCGTCCCCCAAAACATCTTATAGATCTAAGGGTTCCATGAATCGACAGCTTGAAAGCCACTGCTGTAGCCTCATCATCTTTATCGCCATACCCTTATCCCGCCAGTGGCACGGTCGGGTCTGTGGGTTCTAGCTCCCGAATACCTCCCACCAGGTCCCCATCCACTTCACACACTACCATATCCTTAAGGACAACATGCCCCTTATGCTGCCCCTGCCTGTATTAGTACCCTTATCCCACCTATGTCAGGGTCGGGTCTGTGGGTTCTAGCCCTCCACTACCACGTGTCCCCACCAGGTCTCCATTCACCTCACAAACTACCATATCCTTATGGACAACCTGTACCCATGACTACTTTGGTATCCCCTGCCCTGGGTACTTCCAACCACCTGCATTCCTGAAATAAACTTAATGAGCTCCTGCTCCCCTCTTCTAATTACGTGTCCATACCACCTCAACCTATTGTCCCGCATGTTTTCAGCGATGTCCACCACCCTAGGCTACATCTAATATACTCATTCTTAATTCTATCAGCTCTCCACAGCCCACTCAAGTACCAAAGCATTTGCATCTCAGCTACTTTCATTCTATTGACTGTTATGGGTTATATCTTATATCTGTTATGGGTTATATCACCAGTTTAGAATATTCTCTCCCTTGGTCTTTAACTGCTCAGAGAAGGCCTCGTACTTCCGGTATTTGGCCAGGGCAATAATCGTTTTAGCTGTGGTTTTGGCCTGCCTACATTGTATTTTTGATTCCTGGTTCCCTATCTCCATCCCCCTGTGAAAAGCAGCCTTCTTTTGCTTAATGGCTGTTTCTACCTCATCATTCCACTACCATATCTGCCTGCCCATGAATGCCTAATTATTCATGCGACCCTGTCCCACGTGGAATCAGCTGTCCCTTCCCAATCCCACTCTGCCTGCCTGTGACAACCTTGTCCTGCCCACAATGCACCCCTGAGAGGTGGAACTTTGAAAACTTGAAAACTTTGAAAACTTGAAAAAACAATGTTTGGTCCTTCATCACAATTACCTGGACATTTTGGAGCACACAACAATAAGGCATAGGACACAACTATAACTGAAGACTTTATAAATCCAAAATCCAAATTTGATGCTAAGCACAAAATATAATCCTTCACCACATAATAATGTACAATAATATTTCATTAATTATTAAATCTACTGTGATTACTTGTTTGAATTTCACTAAAAACATGTGGGCTACAATTAATGAAGCACAAATTTAATGAAGGTAATGATCTACGGGGACTCTATGTTGCAGTGGACTACTTGTAGTGACGTCATAGGATTGTTACGATCTTATGTGTAGGCCTTCATATATAGGAGGTGCTGGTTTTAGACGTGCAAATGCCATCGTACACTACAAGGGACCTCGGTTTTACTTCTCATCTGAAAGAAGGCACACTCAGGACCTCCCTCTCTCCCGAAAGAAAACAATCCACCTTGAAAACAATCGACCTTAGAACTACCTACCCAGTTAATGAGCGTGCTTCCCACTACGCCACCCAGGCTGGTGTACTTAGTAGTGGATTAAATGAGGACGATAAATGTTTAGAATGTTGCAATTGAAAGCAAAAATGGCGAAATAACAACAGCATTCTATAACTATTCTGACAATAAAACTCAACTGGAAATGCGATCTAACAACTCATGAAGAAAAACCGAAAATGTAATTGCCATCTCCTAACCCTTTTCCCGCTTATGGCCAATCAGGTATCCATCTTGTCCTTCTGAATGGACACAAGTGCTATATTGAACGGTATTTTCTCTTAGCTGGCTGCCCACCAAAGCATCGACCCCTATGCTTATTTATCGTTCGTCTACTGTTCGTTGGAGCATGCCAGGGGTGGTGATTAATGCTGATGATCGAGAGTTTTTATGCACAGGTGACGGCACATGTGGTAACGGTTTTACTAGGCTGCCTGTTGTGGTGGGATAAATTCACCTTCACCCCAACCCCGGGAGCGGCATACTGCAGTTGGACACCCCAGTTCTCGTCTGATCGCAGAAGGTAAGCAACGCAATCCCAACTAACATGGGTGGCCGCTTGTGAAAACTGAGTACCGGTAATACCCACAAATCAGAGGCATTCGTGGAGTAGGATTCGATGGATGTACCGCCGCCAGACCACTCAAGAAATCCTTGAAGCGTACCAAGAAGAGTAATAGTTACTTCCGCCCCTTCACATGCTCCCAAAGTGCAGCTTTTCATTCAACTTCTTCTATCCCAGAGGCCTCATTCGGAAATTGTAGGAAGTATTCCTGCCATCTAAGTGTTACCTGGCCTGGAAGAAACAACTGTTCTACTAATGTATCAGATGTTTGCAACCAATAAAATTGATCACAAACTCTATACTGCATATTAGGGAGTTGGAGTCACAATGTTCACCAATGGTCTCCACAGAGTTCGCAAAATGTTCTAAAAACGTTTAAGAACTTCATCTGCTCATGAACAATTTTGAATTTGTTATTAGGCCATTTGCTTTATAGAATGATTTGCTTCTACAACAGCGCCTTTTACTTTCGTAGGTAGTTCACCAACACTTGGTTGAATAACATTTTTCAGGCAGAAAGAATGGAGAACATTTGTAGCGTGTACATTTCAATGTTGTGAAATGTTCCTAATGACGAACATTTTTCAACAAGTGTGGTGTAACATTCTATTGTTCTGAAATGTTCCAACTGACGAACATTTCTTGAACGACGGTTCTTGAACGTTTCTCAAACAATTATAGAGTGCAACATTCAGTTGTTCTGCAATGTTCTGATTGACGAACATCTGCCAAACAAGTATAGTGTAAAGGCCCCCATACACGAAAAAAGCTCGTGCTCACACCAAAAATTTTAACTGATGGTGTGAAGAAATCCTATCCCATCGGACTGCCGTCAGTTAGAAGTGAGCGTGTGTGGGTTTGCTCACATCAGTTTTTCACATTAGCAATTCTGTGCATGCCTAAACATGGATAGAACGTCATCTTTAAAAAAACTACACAAAGGCAACAGCAGAATTATGTTGATATGGACAATCAAATGACGTTTAACGAAAAGGAACATAAGAACGTGACACTCCAAACTGAACACATCAATGTGAACACACCAAACTGATCGTGTGTGGAGGCCTTAACATTCTACTGTTCTGAAATATTCCAACTGACGAACATTTGTCGATCAAGGGTAAAGCATAACATTATTTTGTTCTGAAATGTTCCAATTGACGAACATTTCCAAACAAGTGTAGAGTGTAAAGGCCACCACACACGATCAGTTTGGTGTGTCACGCACTTATGTTCCTTTACGTTAAACGTCATGTCGTCACCTTCCTGGTAAAACATCGTAAACGACATTTTTTGAGATTTTCACTTTTTTGCATCATTATATTCTGCACATTGAATATCAATTAATGGTGTAATCATTTTTATCATTCATTAAATAGTTATTTTATATTTTAATGTTTAAAAATATTAAATATCATCGTAAGCGCCCCTTTTTTTCGAAATTTATCGTGACAACTTTTGGCTGTGTTTAAGCGACAACCTATAATTTTTGTTTTTAAGCGACAACATATATGGCGCTTACAATATCCCTTCATATGATGAGCTTTTTAGCGAACTTTTTTAATTTTTTAAAAAAGATCTGGCCCAAAAATATATTTAATCCATATATGAAAGGTCTACAATTGTGTAGCACAGTCCTGCAGTCAGCCCCTCCTCTCATGGAACGTTCCCATGAGCCTTAAACCTGTTGTTAACATTGCCTTATTGCCGTGGTTCTCAATCTTTTTGAAGACGGGGAACACTAAACTGACATTTAACTAGCACGGAACACTTACAATTCAATATAAACTTTAAAGCAGGTTGTACACCTTCTACACTTGGTTAATTTACTACATCATCATCATACCCTTATCCCGCCTGTGGCAGGATCGGGTCCACGGGTTCTAGCCCTCCACTCTCGTCTATCTCTCCCCCATTTCCCCGCCCACTCCTCACATGTTCACATCCTTATGGACAACCTGTTCCCACATCTGCTTTGGTCTCCCCCTGCCCCTGGTGCTACCGACCACCTGCATTCCTGAAATTAACCTAACGAGCTCCTCTTCCCGTCTTCGCATGACGTGTCCATACCACCTCAACCTATTCTCCCTCATTTTTTTGGTGATGTCCACCACCCCAGACTACCTCTAATATGCTCACTCCTAATTCTGTCAGCTCTCGACATGCCACACAAGTGCCACAGCATTGGCATCTTGGCTACTTGCATTCTAATTATGTAGCTCGTCCTCATTGCCCAGCACTCTGATCCATATAGCATACCTGGTCTAACCACTGTCCTGTAGAACTTCCCTTTCAACTAGATTGGGATCCTCCTATCACACAGAACTCCACTTGCCTGTCGCCACTTCAGTGACCCCCTCCCCCATTGATTCTGCAGGTCACATCAGAGTATCTCTCCATTGCTTTATTTGTGCATTAAATTTTTTGTGGAACACTTGAAGTGGTTTTGCAGAACACGCTTTGAGAACCACTGCCTTATTGAACTTATTGTACAAGTGCTTCCATTTTTGGGGGCTGTTGTTCTTCATCATCATCATCTCACCCTTCTCTTGCCTGAGACAGGGTCTGGTCTGCGGGGTCTAATCCTCCACCGACGTTTGCTTTGGTCTTTCTCTACCTCTGGTGCCTCCAATCACCCGCAGTTACACAATGGACCTAATAAGCTCCTCCTCTCCCCTCCTCATAACATGCCGATACCACCTCAACCGATTCTTATTTATTATAATTTATGTGGTTTAACCTTTTTAAATAATAAATGGCACACAATGCACTAAATATAGTAAGGGAACGTCAAAAACAGATTGTTGTAATAGTAAGTGAAATACAGTGGTACCCCACTTAACAAACGTAATTCGTTTCAGCAATACGTTCGTTATGAGGGGTGTTCGTTGTGCGGAACACAATTTCCCATAGATCTCTATGTTATATTGTGTAATTCGTTCCGGGTTGCCACGAAAAATTGTGAAAATTGTTAAGAAGTTAAAAAAGTGCAGTGCTGATTGTTTATGAGCGAAACCACTCTAGGACCCATATTTGGGAGGTTCATACTTCACAAAAACTAGGAATTGCCCTGCAATGAGAAGGCAGTCAATTACTTGCAGTGTGCAGTTGAATGGTGCTCGTCATCAAATGCCATGCATTGAGGGGTCCATTCTCCTACTCCCGTCAGTAGCTCGTCCATAACCAGAATAAAAAGGTATGGATTTGAGTGCTGAACCTTGGTGCACCCCAAACTTCACTGGGGAGCCCCCAGTATTTTCCCCAAGGTGTCCTTACCCTGGCTGTGGAATGGAACCATCATACAAGTACATATCCTAAACTATTCGAATAAACACTTTTTCTACCCCCTTTTGCATAATGCCTGTTGTGGAACACGGGTAAGCCTTCTCCAAGTCGATAATGATAGTATGGAGATCCTTCTTAGCGGCTCTATACTTTTCTATCATCTGCCTCAGAATGAAGATTCGTTCCATTGTGGACCTGCCTGGCATGAACCCAAACTGATTTCCACGGACACTAGTTCTATCCTGGAGGAGACATTCTATTACATTACATTGGTATAACTCATTGGATTAATACCTCTATAGTTAATACAATCTTGGACATCCTATACCAGTGGTGGTGAACCGTTTTTGAAGACGGGTCACAATAACACAAAAGAAAACCAAGAATTTGTCCATGGGTCAGATGCAAGCACTACCTATTCAATTTTATGAATAAAAATAAGTTATTATTAATAGTGAATAAAGTTTATTAAAGGAGGGAATAGAGAACATCATCCAACTTTTATTACACCTTTAACATCATCTCATTAACACTCGGGCCACTTAAAATTGCACGGTGGGTCGCAGGTTCGCCACCACTGTCCTATACAGTTCCTAGTTCACTTTGTATACTGAACAAGCGTTCGTTATGCGATACTCCCACGCTATTTTGACGGTGTTCGTTATAGGGAGCATTCGTTATACGAGGCGTTCGTTAAGCGGGGTACCACTGTAATTTGCATTGTCAAAGATGTCATTAATAAACACCACTATGATTTCTTGCTGGTCAAATCATCACAAACCCCAAATCGTAAGCGTCGAACTCTCAAAACTGGGGCCAACAAAAAATCGTGACATTTCTTTGAAAATTTATTAAAAATGCAAATTTTTTTAAATTTAAATGTTATTTAAAAATTATGTACCACATTTACATTCCAATAAAATTTAAAGTTTCCAGAAAGAACAATAATTAGGCAAATAAGACGTTTTTCCTCTTTCCTGAAAAATTTAATAAATGGCGCTTATGATGTTTTACCGGGAAGGTGTCGATGTGACGTCATTTTATTGTCCATATCAACCAGTAATTCTACCGTTACCATGGTGCAATTTTTTAAAGATGACGTTTATCCATGTTTGGGCATGCGCAGAACCTCTAATGTGAAGAACTGATGTGAGCAACCCCACACACGCTCACTTCTTACTAACGTCAGTTCGAACTGACACACCTATGTGATAAAATTTCTTCACACCGTGAGTTAAAACTTTTAGTGTGAGCGCGAACTTTTTTTGCACACACCAAACTGATCGTGTGTGGGGGGGCTTAACATTCTATTGTTCTGAAATGTTTCAACTGACGAGCATTTGCTGAACAAGTGTGGTGTTTAACATTATATTGTTCTGAAAAGTTTTAATTGATGAATGCTTGGGACGAGCACAGACAACGAACGAACAAGAGCAAATTAGTTGTGCAACTTACTATCGGTAAAAGGTAGTGGTCTCAGAGGAAATTCCTTACTGGAAGATATTTTGCGAATACCAACGATTTTGCCTTCAGTCAAAATGCTTCCAGATTTGTTAATTTTTATCGTACTATCTGTAAAATAAATATTTGATGAAATGATGACAACGCCCGGTTTTATTGCAGGACGGGGAGGGCTTGAAAAACTAGGATAATGAACACACCGTTTTTTCACGACACAACACCACAAGCAAACATCAAAGTCGGATTCTACTCCATTCGTTCATACGAATTTCAAACTGAGACGCCACACCGAAAACAATATAAACACCAAAGAGCCAACTGATAGCGGACGATCCCATGTCGTGAAGACCGCTCTCTAATGCAGGCTAAGACAGTAGAGTCTTCGGCGCCCACTTGAAATTTTAAAATTAGCGCCTTAAATTTAGAATAAGTGCAGACATACGCCTGTCTGCAGTGCAAACTCTGAAGACTCACTTCCACTGGGGCTGCTACAGCAGTTGTAGAAAAATAACACTTTCAACCGCATGTCACGCAGCCCGCAGCCGACCTAATGCTGTGACCCCGTTACTTATTTAACATCATCCTATTCTTTTATGGCAATTTCGTTCACCAACACCAGGGGGCAAGCTCCATCTAGAAATATCATCACCATTATACCCTTATCCCACCTATGGCAGGGTCGGGTCTGTGGGATCTAGGCCTCCACTCCCGCCTACCTCCCACCAGGTCCCCATTCACCCCACATACAACCATCTTCATGAACATGTTCTGAGGGCACTCCAGCCAGGCGTCTGAAACTCACAGGGTTGAGAGAGTTGTGACCCATAAGCACCTTGGAAAAATTTTAGATAGTCAAGGTAACTGGAAGGATCATATTAGTAAACTGGTTGGGAGAGCCGGTCAATTCCTCTGTCTGATTAGTAGGGTCCTTGGGGACAGCACAAGGGAGGTGAAAGAAACAGCATATATTTCAATGGTGTGGCCAATTTTGGAGTATGGTAGTCCAATTTGGTTTCCCTTCAGGCAGGAATTATCTTGGAAGATTGAAAGGATACCAAGGAGGGCAGCAAGAATTGTACTCCACAGGTTTTCTGACAGGGAGAGTGTGTCTGACATGATTAGGGAATTAGGGTGGGAAACACTAAGCCAGTGGTGTATATCTCACAGCATCAGTCTTTTTATCAGACTGCTGCTGGGGTGTGATGGACCTCTGGTTGGAAGTGTGTCCCTTGCTGAGTATAAAGGGAGAAAGGATCATTCATATAAATTGAAGGAGATTAGGACACAGACAGACCCATATTACTGGTCTTTCTTACCAAGGACCATTCGGTCAATGGAATAGTCTTGGAGAGGATAAAGTGGAGGGCTTACTCAAAAGAAACCCCACCATTACTAGTGTTGTAGGGGGACCACGAGAATTGTAGCCTAGGGTTTTGGGAGATTTACGGTAACGTATGTAGGAATGAGAGATGGTCTCTCCACTGCCATATTGGCCCAATAAGGCTGCTTGCAGTGTAGTGAATTAGAAAAGAATATAGAAACTTGCCCCCATAGGTCATTGGTAAATAATTCCTGGTCCCTTACAACCATGCACTAATGCTATTAGCATTGAATCAGATAACACAGCACAAAAAGTGGTGACGTCATGATGCGACTATACCACCGAAAAATTGCGTTGACTACCAGTCAACTCAAATAGCATCATGTAAGTCCCACTAGATTCTGATTGGTTGACGGTTGAGCTGTCAGCTTGGAAAACAGACTGCTATGCGTGACATGACTCCAAAAAAGCACTACATTTAAGGAATTGCGCTGGTACTCTTTCATAAAGCGCAAGCATAATATTAAATCAAAATTTCAACAGTGTCAACGTGATTAGTGCTTTAAGCCTAGTTCCGTATCACCCCAGTTAAGCACAAATCACGTCGGTGCTGTTGACGTTTTGATGACGGTTCGTGCAAGTGCTTTAGAATGGCGCACCAACATGATTCCTTATATGTAGCGTTATTTTTGTGCTCCCGTGACGTGCAACCAGCCAGTTTATGCTCTGCCATTTTTGTTTATGATCGTTTGCGTGTTCCAGAAGCACACAGTTCAACCACCAGCCAATCAGAACGTAGCATGACTTGCAGGACGGTATTTCAGTTGACCACTTGTCAACTTAACTGCCATCATGCATAGCTACTCTGCGGAGCCCAGAGTAGCCTTGTAACGACAGCACTTTTTGTGCTGTGTCGTCTGATACAATGGTAATAGCATTAGCACGTGAGCATATGGAACCAGGCAGCTTTAGTGTGGTGTTACAGAACTTGTCATAAGGAACAGGTTGCAGCATGGCGGCTGCATAAAATGACCGTCCAATAATGTGCATGCTTATCTCAAGTTTTGCTGAAACACGTGAGCACCCGACCCTGCCATAGGCGGGAAAATGATGCCACGGCTCTCCTCTCACTCAAAAGAAGCCATGGGCACGTTACCAACAGTCACGTGAGGGATCTGTGGGTGTAGCTTATGCACGGTTCACAAATAGTATGCAAGGTTAATACACTGTCTGCTGCATTCACTTCTTTTAATATTGAACTGTTACAACATTCAAATTGTAATAACAACCGACGTGGCGTCATTATGACGCTACATGCGGACACGTCAGCGTCAAGCAATCATGCTTGCCATACAATGCAAAAACAGCGCAAATACAGTGCAAAAACAATGTGTACAAGGAAAATTCTGATCAACAAAGGTCTAGAGTCTGTATTGGCGGCTCAGCAGTTAGCAAACTTCACTTTGTGAATCCATGGTTACAGGATCCATCCTGGCCAAAACAGATAACTGCTATGCTCCATGGTTCCATGCAATTCTTCTGAGTTCGCTTTTCCAACCTATGTAGTGAATCTTCCTATCTGACAGAAGACATACCAGGGTTATTTCCCCCTTCCCTACACTGTCTGTCTGTCATGCCACTCTCACTCTCTCCATCCTGCCTTTCTCGTAACTAGTCTTTCATTCTGTCTGATGGTTGTATTGCATTGGACACACCAGTTCTGGTCTGATCACTGAAGTCAAGCAACGCAACTGAGATACTACAGGCATGGGTGACCGCTTGAGAACACTGGGTACCCCTAATACCCAAATCGTCATAACAACGTTGTATCTTTGCAGACCATGCATTAGCAATATGCAGTTCATGGGCCTCAAATGACCAGTGTAGTTGAAGGACCCTAAAGCACCAACAAACACAAAAAATCTCTATCTCTGCCTGTCTCTCCATCTCTCTTCATTGGTCTCTTATCTCTCCCCGTCTTTTACCTCTCTCTCTCTCTCACTGTCTCACTCTCTCTTTCTAACTCTCTCTCTCTCTCTCACTGTCTCACTCTCTCTTTCTAACTCTCTCTCTCTCTCTCTCTAACTCTGAGCGGCGAATTGCGTTGGACGCACCAGCTCTCGTCTGATCACTGAAGTTAAGCAACGCAACCCCAGCTAGTACGGACATGGGTGGCCGCTTGGGAAACCTGGGTACTGCTGATACCCAAAAATCGTAACATTAGTGTAGTGTCTGTGCAGTCTCTGCATAAGAACTAAGCTGTGGACGGGGCTCTAATGACCTTGTAGTTGAAGGGCCCTAAAACACCAACAAACAAACAACAAACTCTCTAGCTTTCTCCCTCTCTGTCTCTTTCTCACTCTCTCTGATTCTGTCTCACTCTCTCGCCAACTCTGTGTCCAATTCGCTCTCCCTATCTTTCTCCCGCTCTGAAATTACCCTCAAAACGCTAAAGAAACTATTCATCATTGGTTCAAGCACAAAAACGATCATTCAGATGCCAGGTCACTGGAATTCAAAATAAGAAGGAAATGCCATTCATCTGCTAAAATAAAGGATATGAGAGAGATCTAATTGCCTGCCCCATTTAAAAAAAAGAATCTATTAAAAACGAAAGATAGAGAGAGATTATTCATTACACACTAGGAAGTGATAAGAAAACTAGAGGAATGAGCACTTTTATCTCCCACCAAGAGTGCTGATGCAACTAATAAAAACTTCTAAATTCCAATCAATCAAATTCAAGAGTCAGAAGAAGACATTCTTCAATGTCAAAACGTTATCCTTTCAGCGAATAACAGCAAGGTCTTCCACTTTAGCTTCACCGTCATCATCATCTTAACCCATTTCCCACCTAACACGGAGTCGGGGATGCTCACTTCTGTTCCCTCGGAACTCATCTGCGATTTGTTGAAAGGTTATTTTACGCAGCCGGCTGACGACTTAACGTTACAACCAGTTTCCTTAATAAACGTCGACTCAGATTTCAAGGTTGGGATATGTATAATCCGTGGATATTCCCTGGGAATTTTGCTGATGTACACGTTGTGCAAAGAAACGTTTGTTTGGGTACAGTGGTGACATCGTAAACACCACACGGGCTCTCCTCTAGCCCAATCAAGGATTTTACTCCATATACAGCAAAGATTCTTTAACGGGAAACTTTGTTTCCCGGGGAAATTGATATCTTTCTCTCTCCCTCCCCTTTACCTCTGTCTTCCTCGCCCCCTCTCTCCCCTCCCTTCCTCTCTCTACTTCCCTTTCCCCTCCCTCTCCCTCCCTCCCTTTTCCTCTCTGTCTTCCTCTCCCTCCCTCCCTCCCTTTTCCTCTCTGTCTTCCTCTCCCTCCCTCTCTCTTCCCCTTCCCTCTCTAGCTCTCTCTAGCTAGCCCTCCCTCTCTCTAGCTCTCTTTGTGTGTCTCTCCCTCACTGCGTTTTGGCCAGTCCTCTTTTCTTTTAGGGCGAGAGAAACAGAGATAGAAACTTGTAACTGGGTTAGGATCAACCCTGCAACCATCAACAAATCTCTTTTTCAGACTCTTTGTGCGTTCGTCTCCCTCTCTCTGTCTATCTACCATGAAAACTGCAAATGTCGACGCACGCAATCCAACACACATTCTCTCACCTTAAAAGTTACCTCTCTCCTTATTACTGTGGAGAAAAATCCATTGAGTACAACCCAATGGTTATTCAGTGTTGGGAATAATAACACTGTAGAAAAGCCAAAAAATACAGAAACACCAATAGAGCTATTTTATGTATTTTGTATGCTGTTCACGAAAATGACTTTCGTTTTACTGTGCGACCCTATTTTTTTTTTTTTTTTGTAATTCCCCTTTTTTAAAATTTTAGTGACAGTTGTCAATAAAGCAGTAAATGACATACAGTATGAAAGAAATCTGGCTGTACTTTAGCCTACCTATTGTCACTAGCCAGCTATTAGTCCTAGGTAAGCCTACTAGGATACAGCTAGTGACCAGTTAATAGTGGAGTTCTGTTTCCCTGACAGATTAGTGAGCCACTGGGAACATGATTGCGTTCTAATTTAATTGAATACACTGCAAGAAGCCCTAATAGGTCAAATTGGCAGTAGAGAGAATGACTCTCATTCCTAATTTGTAACCCACCTGAAGCATAGTATCTATTGTCATGCATTGCCTACCTAGTGTAATGGCACTTTCTTGCAGAAAGTTCGCCACTTTATCCTCACCGAGAGCATTCCATTGCCAAATGACCCTTGGAAAAAGACCAGTAATATAAGTCTGTTTGTGCCCTGATCCCCTTTAATTTGAATGGATAATCATTTCTCCCTCTATACTCTGCTGCCAAAGGGGTAAGCTGCCAAAGACTTTCTGTGATCATGTGTGAGACACTCCATCTTCGAGAAAAGTGATGTAACACAATTCTTGCTGCCCTCCTTTGAATCATTTCAATTTCCCAAGATAAACTCTGCCTAAAAGGGATACCAAATTGGACTACAATACTCTACAATTGGCCATACCAGTGAAAAACTTTCCTTTGTGCTGTCCCCTAGGACTCTACTAACCAACGGATGGCATGCCCAGTATTCCAAATCAATTTGTCAGTGTGCTCCCTCCAGGTGACCATAGTATTTAGAATAATTCCAAGGAACTTCTGGATATCAACTCTCTTAACCCTCACACCACTTATGCAATAAGCATGATCAAATCGCCTTCAGGACCGCCTTATCATAAGAAAGTTATATTTGTGTAGGTTTAATGACAATGACTCCCACTTTATGCTCCAGGTATAAGGTACATCTTGTTTAGGTCCTGTTTGCAATTCTGTGTAGGAAGATAACCCATCATCCACCACCCTTGCAATGCAGGTGTCATCTGCAGATAGCCCTATGTCATTAAGATAAATGCCCTATATCATGTCAAGTACTATATTATTAACATAAATTATATAGAGTATGATATCTGATGTATGATGTCCATTCGCGATTAATATTTTAATGGAACTGCATCCCTGTGCATTACCAGAGAAACTGACGTCCTAGGGCAAAATGGAGAACAGATAAATAATCAGCATAACTTATCCAATAAATCTAACACTAAGTGAGAAATGTAATTTTTCGAAAGTAAAAATTTGTTGTTTAGTGTAATCATTATGTCGAATCATTATGTCAAAGCCTTTCCCGGCTTTGGCATGGTCGAGGACTGGCTCTAACCATGAAAGAATGGGTGATTGATATATTGGATCGTAACTTTACGCAACGAACCTGATGCTGCAACTCCTTGCCATCCAGATACGACAGGGGGGCGACCTCCTACACCTCAAAATTTGGCCGAATTACACGTAGGTTGTGTACCACATAGTAAGGATACTTCTCCGTACAGGCAGAACCTCCTATGTATATAGGAGGTGCTGGTACACTGCACACACCACACGTGGCCACATCCAAAGAAATGCGCATTGGGGTGGGGGTTCGCTCTCTTCCTCTCTCTCGTCCGACAGAATGAGGCCGAAGAAGCAACCTCGAACCAGTAGGGGAGCGGCTTATTGCGTTGGATACACCGCTTCTCGGCTAATTACTGAAGTTAAGCAACGCGACTTCAGCTAGTACTGACATGGGTGGCCGCTTGGAAAAACTGGGTACTGCTAATACCCAAAAATTCGTCGCATTAGTGTAGTGTCTGTGCAGTCTCTGCATTACAACTATGCAGAAGACTGGGCTTTAATGACCTTGTAGTTCAAGGGCCCCAAAACACCAACAAACAACAACAACAACAACGAACAAACCAACCTCGATCCAGTATCTAACCTGGAACCAATAACACAGTAATCGAGTACGGTACCTGTTGCACCACCGAGGCGGGTCTGTTTCTGAATCCGTAGAAACTTCAAAAGTTGCCAGACAAACTCGTGACGAACAACAGGAACAACACCAAAAGCAGCAGCCGCAACAACATCAACAAACACTGTCATTACAACAATAAGGCCTTACTTGATTTGTTGTTCTGTACTGGAGACATTTCTTCAACGATACTGTCGATTCTGTACGGGGCCTCAGTGAGGTCTTCAAAATTTAGAATGTACATGTGCATGTCACCTGCCTCACTTTTAATGGGGGCAATTAGTTCACTGCACAAAAATTTCGTACCTGTAAAACAAAGATCAAGAGCATAAGAAACAACGGATTGACTTCTTGACAGTATCACTCCGCCCAGTCTGACTCCGCCATTTTGTTCCACAGGGATACTAGGGCGAAATGTTGAGTGATATTTTTACGCAGTCGGATGCCAACCTAATGCTACAACCATTATTCTTATACAGCATGTCGTACACCTATTTGTCCTCTCTGGGGCACATTTCCTCCACCGACGCAAGGGAGAGAGCTCCTGCACCTCGGAATTTTGCAGATCAGCTGACTGCACGGTAGAAAGGATTCCTTTCGGCGCAAATGACATACTGCACATCACACGGGGCCACCAGAGCTGTTGTGTTGCGTTGGGCACACCAGCTCTCGTCTAATAACTGAAGTTAAACAACGCAATCCCAGCCAGTACTAACATGGGTGACCGCGTGGGAGCTGCTAATACCAAAATATCGTCGCATTACTGTCGTGTCTGTGCAGTCTCTCCACTAGAACTACGCTGTGGACGGGGCTCTAATGACCTTGTAATTGAAGGGCCCTAAAACACCAACGAGCCTACAACAACTGATCACTGAAGTTAAGCAACGCGACCCCAGGTAGTACTAGCATGGGTGACCGCGTGGGAACACTTGGTTGTGCTAATACCCAAAAATCGTCGCATTAGTGTAGTATAGTCGTGGCCTCTAAAAAAAACCCACCTAGAAAAGGTACATTAAAAAAAACCCACCGTCTAACTTGGCTCTTATTAAATAAAAAGTGTTACTGTTTTTCATGCACTGTAAGCAACATGAATGTACTGTAGCTAAAATAAAGCAGCATTTAACCTAGAGTGACCAACATTATCAAAAAAAATTTTTTTTTCATTTTCTGCGAAAATACACCATAATTGTTTGGTTTTTTGCACGATTTCAAGGCAGTACCACATTTAAATGGAAAAGTGCCATCAATTTTCCATATGGCCAAGTGTTAGGCCATACCTCCCTCTACATAGAAAATAAATATTTTACTGTTACCTACATCCACCATTTTACAGTAATCCTTTAAAGCCAAACATAGAAAAAACCCATACGTCCTCTAAAAAAACCCATCTCCAAAGTATTTAAAAATTTGCAAGAATGTGGAATAAAGAGTTTGCAATAAGCCCATGCAGCAAGTTTTTCAAAACTCAACCTGGTATTTATAAAAATTGTATTTGAAAAATTGTGTACCTCAAAAAATTTCTGCCAAGCAAATTCTACATTGGCCACTTAAGAAATGTATTCTGCAAGGATGAAAATGAGCGACTTCCCCAGGCGTCATTCAGATTTTTAGACTTTAGAGATGGACGACCACCTGCATTCCTGAAATCTCTTCATCTCTTCTCATTACGTGACCACCCCCAGGCTACCTCTAATATACTCATTCCTAACTATCAACTGTTGACACCCCTCTCATGTATCACAGCATTCGCATCTCAGCTTGTTGCATTCTACGGAAGTGGCTTTCTTCCCTGCCTAACACCCGGGTACTGCAGCCAAATTTTCCATTGGAAAATTGCTAGGCTGCCCCCATAATAGTGCTGCACCGCGAATTACCGGTGTCATGCAGAGCTGCGCTACTACAGCATCTTTACAAACGTGGATGGCAAAGGTAGTCTGTGAGACTACCAGCTACCAAAAAAATATAGATTGGAATTAATTTATAAGGAAATCTTTGCATGGATCGTTATTAAGTAGGAAAGAATGAAGGTAGTGAAAATTTCAGGGACATCACATGCTTAGAAGCCACTGATCAGCGATTTTTGTAAGATGCAGGGTGTCTGTCAGACTACCATTTACCATTCTAGGGTTAATTAAGCAAGGTATTCTGCAAGGATGAAAATGAGTCACTTCCCCAGGCATCATTCAGATTTTTGACTTTAGAGGAGATGGTCGTCCAGTATCCCTATGGAATTTGTTTCTGCAGAGAACATTTTCTATGGTCCAATTCTAATTTTAATATTATACACTGCAAGCAGCCTTATTGGCCAATATGGCAGTGGAGAGACTAACTCTCAATCCTACTTATGATAACATAATACTCCTAAAACCCTAAGCTATAATTCAGGAGCCTCCCCTAATACAATACCAGCTATTGTTGGATTTCCTTGGATGAAGCCCTCCACCCTATCCTCCCCAAGGCTATTCCATTGTCGAATGACTCTAGGCAAAAATGACCAGTAGTATGAGTCTGTCTGTGCCCTAACCTCTTTCAATTTATATTGATGATCCTTTCTGCCTTTATACTCAGCTGGGGACACCCTTCTAGCCAACGGTCCATTACATCCTAGCAGCAGCAGTCTTATAAAAAGGCTAATGCTGTGAGATATACGCCTCTGCCTTAATGTATCCCACCCTAGTTCCTTAATCATGGCAGATACACTCTCTGTGTGAGAAAACCTGTTAAGTACTATTCTTGCTGCCCTCCTTTGGATCCTTTCAACCTCCCAAGATATGTCCTGCCTGAAGGGGAACCAAATTGGACTGCCATACTCCAAAATCGGGCATACCATAGAAATATATGCTGTTTCCTTTACCTCTTTTGTGCTATCTCTAAGGACCCTATTAATCAGACGGAGGAATTGACCAGCCCTCCCAATCACTTTACCAATGGGATCCTTCCAATTACCCTCACTATTTAAGACAATACCCAGATGTTTATGCGTTATAACCCTATCAACCCTAACTCCACCTACGTGATAATCAAAATCAAGTTGCTTTCTACATCTGGATATTGTTAGGATCCTACACTTCCTCAGGTTTAATGGCAATTCCCATTTTGCACACCAATTGTAAATCCTATCTAGATCCTGTTGTAATTGCACACAGGATGATAACCCATCATCTAATACCCGAGCTGCACATGTGTCTTCTGCAAATAGTTCAAGGAAGGAATCAATATCAAGCCCCATGTCGTTCACATAGAGAATGTACAACAAAGGATCCAATACACTTCCCTGAGGGACCCCTCTCTATTTTCTATCAAGCAGATAGGACCTTACCCATTGAACAACATTTCTATGTATCCCTAAGTAGGACATTTTAGAGACCAGCTTATCATGGGGCACCATAACAAAGGCCTGTTCAAAGTCCAAGAATACAATATCAACCTGCTTTCTGCTATCCAAAGCCTTTTGAACATGATTCATCAAGCAAGCCATTTGGGTGTCACATGACCTGCCTTTCCTAAACCCATGTTGGTTATTTCTAAGGATGCCCTTCCTTTCCAGATATCCCATTATAGATGAGAATAAGATGTGCTCAAATATCTTGGATACAGCACTTGTTAATGAAACTGGTCTATAGCACTTAGGGTCAGTCATGTCCCCAGACTTGAAAATGGGCACCACATTTGCCAGTTTCCATGATGCTGGAACAATGCTTGTGGCTAATGACTTTTTAAAAATTTCTACGAAGTAACAGCTAATAATCCCAGAAAGCCATTGCAGAATAAATGGTGAAACACCATCAGGGTCCATGGCCTTATATACCGGTAATTTACTCAGTAGCTGCTCAATTCCTGCCCTAGAGATAATAACCTCATTCATTCCTCCTGGCAAATCCCTAACAAATTCTTGCTGGGAGTTGTTTCTACCGGTTGCAAAGCATTCTGCGAATGTATTATTAAAAACGTTGGCAATCATGAGACTATCCTTGACTAAATTTCCTGACCCATCCTTAACCACTATATCCCTATCTCCCTCCTTCCTACACCTCTTTATATATCCCCAGAATGCCTTTGGATTTTTCCTAAGCCTATCTCCCAAAATGTTCTCATGAAAGTTCTTGTAAGCTTCCTTCATGTACCCTTTAACCATTTTGCATGCCCCCTTATAGACCGCCTCACTATTGACGTCCCTCCCTCTCCTTAGTGCATTCTTAGCCTTTCGCTGGTTTCGCAAAGCTACCTTCACCTCTTTAGTATACCATTCTGGAACAGAGTTTTTTCCTTATAATCTTGGTGGGGACAGCTAGTTGTGTACCCTCTTCTAATAGGGCTAGGAATCTATTCCAAGATTCCTCAACGCCACTGGAATTAGAAATGGTGTAAAAATCATTTAATTCACATTCCAGATAAGACTTGAAATACTCCCAATTTGCCTTATCATATTGGTTTGCCACCCTCCTTCCTGCCACCCGTCTAGGTAACCTTTTCAATATCTCCACCTTAACCACTGCATGATCACTAATTCCTTCAATACACTCTACATTATTTAATTCCAATGAACTTGCAGCTTCATATGTAATTTCAATTGAACCTAATGTGTACAAGGATTGTGGATTGCGCCCAGGATTGTGGAAACTATAGAGGCATAAAGCTGATGAGCCATTCTATGAAGCTGTGGGAGCGAGTAATAGAATGTCGCCTCAGAAACCGAACTAGTGTCCGGGGAAATCATTTGGGTTTATGCCAGGTAGGTCCAATGTAGGAACAGGTAGGTCCAGGTAGGAACCAATCTTTATTCTATGACAGATGACAGAGAAACACAGAGCAGCAAAGAAAGACCTCAATGCTGTATTCATTGACCTGGAGAAGGCCTACGATAGTGTCCCTAGACAGGTAGTATGGAGCGTTTTAAGAAAGAAAGGAGTGGATGAGGGCCATATTAGGATAGTGCAGGATATGTATGATGGTTCCATTGCTAGGGTGAGGACAACATGGGGAAACACTGCATGCTTCAACGTGCAGGTTGGGGTGCATCAAGGGTCAGCACTCAGCCCATATCTATTTACCCTGGTAATGGATGAGCTGCTGATGGGAGTAGGGGAATGGGCCCCTCAGTGTCTGGCATTGCCGATGACATGGGGAGGCTGGAGAGAGGGGGCCTTAAAGTGAACATGAAGAAGACTGAGTACTTAGCTTTCAATTTCAGTGGTGAGGGACAAGGGGGTGAGATCAGTTGTGGGGGTGAGAAGATACCAGGGGTGCAGGAGTTTTCCAGGATCATTTTTCCGGAGCAATGGGGAGATAGATTCGGATGTGACACATAGGATTAAGGCAGGATGGTAGAAATGGAGACAGGCAAGTGGGGTCTTGTGTGACTGACGGGTCCCAATTAAGCTAAAGGGCAAAGTGTATAGAACTGTCGTTAGGCCCGCTATGTTGTATGGCTCAGAGTGTTGGGCAGCTAGGAAGAACCATGAAAGACAAATGCAAGTGGCAGAGATGCGAATGCTGCACTACATGAGTGGGGTGTCAAGAGCCGACAGAATCCGAAACACCTACGTTAGAGGTAGCTTGGGAGTGGGGGACATTGCAGAAAAGATGAGGGAGAGTCGCCTGAGGGGGCATTGGCATGTTATGAGGAGGGGAGAGGAGGAGCTTATTAGGGCCATTATGGGACTGAGGGTGATGGGGGCACCAGGGGTTCCAAAACGAACATGGGTGCAGGTGGTGCAGAGGGACATGGAGGCGTGCGGGGTGGATGGGGATCTGGTGGGGGATAGGCGGGAGTTGAGGATCAGAACCCGCAGACCCGACCCTGCCACAGGCGGGAGAAGGGAGAGATGATGATGATGATGATGTTTACAAGGAAATCTTATCCATCTGGGCGTTATGGCACATGAGCGTTAATGCATTTATAACAACTTGTGTCTAATGCAATCTTGATGTTTTGTGAATAAATTTTTGGTTTAATCTCCAAGTTTTCTTGAAAACCAGTAGTAGTCCTTTCAAGATTCATGTCAATTAATAAGAAAAACATATTAACTACGTTTAAAACTCTAAAAAAAGCTAACTTAGAGACAAGGGTTTTTTTAGGGACCATGGGTTTTTATTTATGAACATTGGGTTTTATTTAAAGTTTCACTTTTTTGAAAAATACCAAAAAATGAATGACCAATGAATAGATGAAAGTACTGAAATATCTGCACAACATGTAGCCATGATAATCATCATCATCATCATCATCGAACCCTCCTCCCACCAGTGGCAGGGTCGGGTCTGTGGGTTCTTAACCTCCACTCCTGCCTATCCCCCACCAGGTCCCTCGCCACCCCGCATGTCACCATGTCCCTCTGCACCACCTGCTCCCACGTCCGTTTTGGTCTTCCCCTACCTCTGGAGCCCCCAAACACATGCATACCCATAATGGACCTAATGAGCTCCTCCTCCCCTCTCCTCATCGCATGCCCATACCACCTCAACCGCCTCTCCCTCATCTTTTCCACAATGTCCCCCACCCCCAAGCTACCTCTAACGTAATCATTACGTACTCTGTCAGCTCGGGACACCCCTGTCATGTAACGCAGCATTCGCATCTCAGCCACCTGCATTCTCCTTTCAGGGTTCTTCCTAACTGCCCAACACTCTGAGCCATATAGCAAAGCAGGCCTAACGACTGTTTTGTAAACTTTACCTTTTAACTTTATGGGGACCCTGCGGTCGCACAGGACACCACTTGCCTGCCTCCACTTCAGCTATCCGGCATTAATCCTATGGGTCACGTCTGAATCTATCTCCCCATTGCTCTGGAAAACTGATCCTAAATAACGAAACTCTTGCACCACTGGTATACCCTCACTGCCACAGCGGATCTCACCTCCTTGCCCCTGGCCACTAAAATTGAAAGCTAGGTACTCTGTCTTCTTCATGTTTACTTTAAGACCCCTTCTCTCCATTGCTGTCTTAATGTCCTGTAGGCCCTTTTGTGCATTCTCCTTGGACCCCTCAAGCTTCCCCACGTCATCAGCGAATATCAGGCACTGAGGGGCCCATTCTCCTACTCCTGTCAGCAGCTCATCCATTACTAGAGTGAACAGATATGGGCTAAGTGCTGACCCTTGATGCACACCAACCTGGACGTTGAAGCAAGCAGTGTTTCCCCATGCTGTCCTCACCCTAGCAATGGAGCCCTCATACATATCCTGCACTATCCTAATATGGCCTTCATCAACTCCTTTCTTCTTTAAAACACTCCATAGCACCTGTCTAGGGACACTATCATATGCCTTCTCCAAGTCAATGAATACTGCATGGAGGTCCTTCCTTGCTGCTCTATGCTTCTCTATCATCTGTCGTAGAATAAAGATTGGTTCCATGGTGCACCTACCAGGCATAAACCCAAATTGGTTTCCTCGGACCCTAGTCTGGACTCTGAGGCGACATTCTATGACTCGCTAATCATGTAGCCATGATAAAAGAACACAAAAAAAAACTTTGGTAAATGGACACTTGCAGAAAGATATGGGGCTAAAAGTGAAAAGTGGGTTAATTTTAGAGGCCACGACTATATCTGTGCAGTCTCTGCATTAGAACTACGCCGTGGACGAGACTGTAATAACCAATGTAGTTGAATGGCCCTAAAACACCAACAAAACAAGACGGGGCCACAGTTATTCTTCCTATCCGAAAGGAGCCAACCCACATTCATCCAGTAACGAGCCAGGAATTCCTGGTGCAGTAGTCCACCACGTCACCGCGGCAGGTCTCCACATACAGTATAAATGGCAGAGCGACGTAATTCCCAGGTGAGCCTAGTCGGTCTCCCTGGTGTCGGTGACGGATGAGCCTTAATGAAGGAAAATAAGCCTAGGCGTTGCAGCAGTAGGGTGGCACCCGGCTTACGACATAGATGATCGTTTTGGATCTTAGGACTGCACTTAATGTGCGTAGGTTCTCAAAATTTCTCAGAGTAGCAGCTCAGCACCCTAGCATCAGTGAACGGTACCATGCAAGCAAAGGGTTTGTTCCATTTACCAGTGAGACAACAGGTACTCGAACCAAACATAGGCGTCAGAGGAGTTTAAACTTATGATGACTGATCAGTCACCCATCGACCCGCCTCGGTGGCGCAATAGGTAACGTGCTCGATTTACAGCGTCAGTGGTTCCAGATTCGATACTGGAACGACGTGGGTTGGTCTACCCCGAGTGTACCGTCCTGCGAATGAGAAGTATAACAGAGGTCCCGCGTGGTGTACGATGGCCCTTGCACGAAAAAGAACTCTCTCCACTAAGCCACGGGTAGGTGGGGCAAATATTCCCAGGTGTAGGAGCTCGCTACCTGGCGTCGGAGGAGTACCTCACCGCACAGTAGATCGACGCAAACCACCCTCCAATATTTAACCCTTGCGTCCATTCAGAGAAACAAGATGGGCACCTGACCCTACAATAGAAGGGAAAAGGGTTTGACCTGTGCACCCATTATTCGTGAAATGAAAAGCTTGTCCTAGTGCACCAATGCATGCGACTGCCGACTAAATGTCATCGGCCTAGTGTCCGTTGAGGCGCTCCATCGACGCCAGGGGACAAGGTCCTACACCTAGAAATTTTGCCGACCTACTCATTATACAGTTGAAAGGGTTCTTTAACGTGGAAGTAACATGGTACACATCACACGAGGTGAAGTCTCTACTTTCCATCCGATGTAAGGCGCACTTAGAGCCTCTTTCTCGCCACCCCAACTCGATCCAGTACCGAACTTGGAACCACTGACGCAATAGTCGAACCACCAAGTCGGATTATGCATCATTTAGGAGAAAGGTGTGCTAATACGAAAAACAGGGTTGAAACGTCTTTCGACCGCTTATAAAAGAATAAAGGGCGTTCTTCTATTTGATAGGACACTTCAAGGACCAAATTTATAGCACTTTGAGCGCTTTTAATCAAGGACCTAATCCAGAGCGTTAGCAATTAAAATTTAATGGCAGGCCTTTAATTTCAGCAACAATAGTTAAGGAATGGTTTTATCCAGAAGAAATGGACGCGAAGTTCCTACAGCACCGCAAATTTCATTCCATAATATGCAGCATGCCTGATAACTGCTTCAGTGGTTCCAGGTGGTCCCGCGCAGTGTAAGACGTCATTTGCACGTAAAAGGACTCAATACCATGAATTGGGCAGAAGAATCAATACTCCCAGGTGCAAGACCTAAGTGCATTGCCCGATAAATAAACACAGAGGCTGCATCTTTGGCCGGACTTGCCTCGGTGGGGCAATAGATAGCGTGCTCGACTTACTGAGAAAGTGGTTCAAGGTTCTTGACTGGATCGGGGTTAGCTGGCTTCTTTCGGGCGAGAGAGGCCCTGAGTGCGCATTCCTTTTGGGTGAGAAGTAAAACCAAGGTCCCGTATGGTGTACGATGGCATGCGCAAATCAAAGACCCCACTCCACTTTGCAACGATTATACCGATTGAGGCGAAATTCCCACATGTAGTTGCGGGGTGGAATGCCCCAACGAACAGTAGGCTGACGATAAATAAGCATAGGGATTGCAGCGTTTGGTCGGCAGCCGGCTGCGCAAAAATACGGTCTCAAAGACAGCTCATGTGTGCATTCAGCGGGACTAAGAAGAGTAGCCGACCCTGCCGTAGGTGAGAAAAGCATTAGCAGTTTCGTTATTGATCATTAATTCCTCAAGCTGACTACATGCTTCAGAGGCTCAATTGCAACCCTGTCAGCATGCGAGCATTGTCAGCGCCGTCATAACAGCATTAAGGGCCCATAATACAGCATTATAGGACCATACGCCAACCACTCACAGGAAAGCATATGTAAATGGTCACTTGACATCCATGGAGTAGCATGGGGCCTCCGGGCAAGTGATCAGCGGGTCCATACGTTAAGACGGCAATCAGCGGCACTGCCGCATCAGTGGTAGTAGGTGATGATCGGCTCCCAGGCCCGGTTCGCGAGTTTGACACGCCCTAGGTAAATGGGTCCATGGCCGCCCCCACTCAAAGGCAGTGGCATATTGCGTTGGACACATCAATTCTCGTCTGCTCACTGAAGTTAAGCAACGCAATGACAGTTACTACTGACATGGATGGCAGCTTGGGAAAGCTGGGTACTGCTAATGCCAAAGAATCGTCGCATTGGTGTAGTGTCTGTGCAGTCTCTGCATTAGAACTACGCGGTGGACGGGGCTCCATGACCTTGTAGTTGAAGGGTCCTAAAACATTAACAAACCAACCCCCATTCAATTTAATGCAGTTCTAAATAGTGCAGCGCCCTTGGCATTTGTTCCATTGCCAATGCTTTGCTATGGCTCTGCAACAAGGCGCCTCGAGAAATCGACATTTAGAAAAGGCCCCATCAATCAGAGTGGATTGGGAACCCCAGGACTATGAACATTTTAAATGACGGACAGACTGCATGGTAAGGAAGTGCCTCTGACATTTGCCTCCCTGGGCAGCCACCTTGGTTTGCCTGCCCCATGAGGCGCCTATGATCGGCCCCCTGTTGCCGATGGAGGAAAAAGTGCCCCAACGAAGCAATACGCTGGCGATAAAGAAGCATGGGGTAGGCACATGTGTCCCAATGGGATGGCGGCGACTTATTGCGTTGGAAACACCAGATCTCGTCTGATAACTGAAGTTAAGCGACGCAATTCCAGCTAGTAGTAACATGCGTGGCCGCTTGGGAAAACTGGGTACCGCTGGTACCCAAAAATCGTCGCATTAGTGTAGTGTCTGTGCAGCCGGTGCATTAGAACTACGCAGTGGACGGGACTCGAATAACCTTGCAGTCGAAGGGTCCTAAAACACCAACGAAACAAAAAACCTAATGAGACAGAAATAGGCACCATATAATGCCGGAGTTGGGGAAAGGGTTGGTGATGCTGAGGATCAATAAGGGATTACCAGTCTGCAAGAGAATGGAATCCTCCTACGAAAGTAAATTACGGCGCTGAGAGGTTGCACTCAGGCAGATGAGAGTTTTATTGCTACAGTATTTGCAAGCAAATTACATTTCAAACTATATTTGTTTTTTACTATGGCCATGGTTGTCGAATTTTCGCGTGTAAGAAACTAATGACAAGTTTATAACCTAGGCCCGCTGTAGCGCGACGATATTCATCCTCAATAAATCATCATAATCTCACCCTTCTCCAGCCCGTGGCAGGGTCTGGTCTGCGGGTTCCAGTCCTCCTGCCCCTCCTATCACCCACCAGGCACCCATCCATCCCGCGCACAATCATGTCCTTTTGTACCAATTGTTGCCACGTCCGCTTTTGCCTGCCCCCTTCTCCCTGGTGCCCCATCACCTGCAGTCTCATGATGGACCTAATGAATTCATCCTCACCCCAATGTAGCGCAGCATTCACATCTCTACCACTGGCATTCCCCTTTCATGGTTCTTCTCAGCCATACTGCATAGCTGGCCTAACCACAGATCTGTAAACTTTGCCCTTAAGTTTTATTGGGACCCGGCGATCGCACAGGACTCCGCTTGCCAGTCTCCACTTTAGCCACCCTACCTTGATCCTATGGGTCACATCCGAGTCTATTTCACCATTCCCCTGGAACACTGGTCCCAGATACCTGAACTCTTGCACAACTGGCAAAGCGAACGTCGCTCTCTGGTCCTTGGCCTCTCCACTTGAAAGCTAAGGCTGACCGCATAGTGGAGCGACAATAATAGCAGCGCGACAAGCAAGGAGAAGAGCGACGAAAACAAACACATGTAATTCAATATGTCCCCGCATAGTAGTGCTACAAGCAGTGCGACAAGTAGCGTTGCTCTTCTCTCTGATGTCACACAATGGACACCCAGTTGTTATGAGCGTCGAATTGCGTTGGACACACCAGTTCTCGTCTGATCACTGAAGTTAAAGCAGCGCAACCCCAGCTAGTACTGACATGGCCGCTAGTATCCAAAAATCGTCGCATTAGTGTAGTGTCTGTGCAGTTCCTGCATCAGAACTACACAGTGGACGAGGCTCTAATGACCGTAGTAGTTGAAGGGCGCTAAAACAACAACAATAACTTAGATCACTGAAGTTAAGCAACGCACCGCAAGTTAGTACTGACATGGGTGATTGTTTGAACATCGGGTGCTGCTAATTTCCCCTCTCCTACATCCTTCACTCCTACCACCCTCTCACCCATGAGCAGCCTCCACAAGGTTCGGCCCATTATGGCTGCTTGGCCAAATCCCCAACCTGTGTGTGTGTGTGTGTGTGTGTGACACTACCCACCAGGTACCCGTCCACCTCACACGCTACCTCATGGACAAGCTGGTCCCATGTCTGCTTTGGTCTCCCCCTGATTTTGGCGCTTCCAACCACCTGCAGTCCTGCAAGAGACCCAATGATCTCCTCCCCCTCTTCTCTTTATGTGTCTGTACCACCTCAAACTACTCCCTCTCTCATTCTTTCCGCAATATCCCCTAACCCAAGCCACCCCCTAATATGCTGATTCAGCTCTCGACATCCTACTTATGTACTGTAGCAATCACACTCTACTATGCAACGGGTAGATGGGGCAAATTTTCCAGGTGTAGGAGCTGGGTGGAGTGCCCAAACGGACAGCAGACCGATGATAAATAAGTATAGCAGTTGCAGCTTTGGTCAGCAACCGACTGTGGAAAACCATGCCCAATATCACGCCCTCATGTCCCTTCAGAGGGATAAGATGGGTATCCGACCATGCCATAGGTTGAATTAGGGTTAGGAGTTGCTTGCTTTTCGTAGGGACTTCTTGTTTCTCGTCGCTTTTATCCCTGCTCCACTATGCTGTGCCATCACTTGTAGCACTCTTCGCTTGTCGCTATTCTCTTTCCTTGTAGCGCTGCTATTATTCTCGCCCCACTAAGTATTCTGCCATCTTTTGATTCACCTACACCCCACCCCTTTTCTATTGCTAGTTGGATGTCTTGTAAGCCCTTTTGTGCCTCCTCTTTGGACTTGTCAAGCTTTCCCACATCATCGGCATTCTTCTCAATAAATCTATAATGGAAATAATTCTATATCTTATATACTGTAAATTACATTAAAGACCCGCCTCGATGGCCCAATAGGTTACGTGCTCAATTTAGAGAGCCAGTGATTCCAGTTCCGATACTGGATCGAGGTGAGTTGATTTATTTCGGGTAAGAGAGAAGCTCCGAGTGCGCCCTCCTTCTGTTGAGATGAAAAACCGAGGTCCTGTGTGGTGCACGATGGCATTTGCACGTAAAAGAACCCTCGCTACTTGCAAAGGATACCATTGTCTACATACCCTTATCCCGCTTATGGCAAGGTCGGGTCTGCGTGTTCTAGTCTTCCACTCCCGCCTATCTCCAATCAGATCGTCGTCCACCCCACCCACTACCATATCCCTACGGACAACGTGTTCCCACGTCTGCTTCGGTCTCCCCCTACCTCGGGTGCTTCCAACCACCTGAATTCCTGAAATGGACCTAATGAGCTCCTCTCCTCTTCCCACTGCGTGGTCATACCACCTCAACCTACTCTCCCTCATTTTTTCCGCGATGTCACTGGTATGCAACGGATAAATGAGGCAACATTCCCAGGTGTAGGAATGCCCCGACGAAGACAACCGATAAACGAGCATTGGGGTTTCGGCATTTAATACAGGGGTGATGAAGGGGTGGCTTGCGGCCCTTGAAGCCTAGAGTTGCGGCCCTCACAAACTACCATGTAGTGTGCATATGCGGTCTGCTACTCAGGGGCGTAACGAGAGGTGGACGTTTGCCTCCCCCAGAGAGGGGTGTCCCAGAGCGCCATGATAGTTGGAAGGGGGCGCCAAGGTAGTTGAAAGGGGGTGCATATGGCAGTTGGAAGAGAACGCCAACTTCTAAAAATAAATTACTAACAAATGTCAATACTGCATGGCCCTCATGACAATGCACATGTTACCACCGTGATACTCGGGGTACCTCAGTTTGGCATGCATGGTCTCATATATCAGCCTTGTGTCCATTCAGAAGGACAAGATGAGAACGAACCTGCCATAGGTTGGAAAGTGCTAGGTAAAACCAACGAAGGTATTTTGCCAGGGCTTTCCACCAGGGGCGCCTGTGCCGAGAACTGGATTCGGGAGAAAAAGCTGCAAAAGACTCCCAGTTACTGAACTGAGCGTCAAGAAACAACTACAGGATTCATCATTAGGGCCTACAACTAACCCATTTCCAATCTATAGTAGGGTAGGATTAAGGTCCAATTTGTCCCAGCCCAACAGGTGGCCTAGTAAAGTCGTGCCCCGGTGCGATGTCGCCTACATATAAATACTCTCGATTATCAGCATTAATTACCTTTTCCCGCCTATGGCAGGGTCACGCGCCCATTTAGTCACATATAGATACCTGAGAAAAATGTTAGACCAGGACTTCCCAAAATTATACGGTTGCTGGGGCCTTTTCTGAATGTTGGCTTGCTCATGGGGCCCTGCGCAGGGTCGAGTTTCCCATCTTTATCCTTCTCGATGCACACATGCTTATTTATCGTTGGCTTACTGTTCTTTAGGACAAGGGGACCAAGGGGACGACCTCCTAAACCTGGGAATTTTCGCCTCATCTGCCCGTTGCATAGTAGAGTGAGGTCTTTGATGTACAAATAACATCGTACACCACATGGGGCCATCGCTTTAATTCCCATCCGACGTAAGGCACACTCGGCACCTATCTCTTGCCCAAAAGAAGCTAACCCACCGTGATCCAGTATCGAACTTGGAACCACTGACACAGTAATCGTGCACACTACCCCCTGCGCCACCGAGGAGGGGTTGTTGTCCCCATACTCATATTTGAAATACAGTATTTCGCAGCTCCCTAGGGCACCGTGGAGTTGCCAACCAAATTCTGCAAACAGCTATTTAGTGTTGGCCTATTCCAGTGGTGGTGAACGTTTTCTAAAGACAAGTCACAATCACACGGAAAAAAAAAAGAAAAAAAGTTGTCTGCAGGCCAGGTGCAAGCACTATTAAAATAAATTGCTATTATTATTAATGAATAAAGTTTATTAAAGTAGCAAATAAAGAACAAAGCCTTAAAATAATATTGAAAATAAAAAAATATTCATTTTATATAATACGAAGTACATCAATATGAAATTTGCTGTTGTTCATTACTAGTTATCGACGCCTTCCGGGTAAAACATCAAAAGCGACATTTCATAAATTTTACAGGAAATGAGAAAAACGTCTTATTTCCTTACTTATTGTTAATTTTTTTAAATTGTAAGGTTTGTTAATTTTTACAGAAAAGTTGCTTACGATAGCTTCTTGGACCCAGAAGTGAAGGCTTGACGCTTACAAATTGGCACTTGTGATATTTTTAATGGCCAAGAAATCAGTCATATTTTAATTTTATAAGTGAGCTTGTTCTAGACATTTCTAGACCTTTCTGGTGTAGTTTCAACGTTTTTGCAGAAGATATGATTTGAAAAAAAAATTAAATAAGTTCGCTAAAGTGCACACCAATTTAAGGGAAATTGTAAGCGCCAACTTTTTTCGAAAATGTCGCTTAAACCATAGAAAACGTCACTTAAAGTAGAAATAAATACGTTGTTGCTAAACACTAGAAGGACGGCAAATTCCAGCACCCTATAAAGACGACAACGTGTCATTTTGACCCCATTGCAAAATAATGCAATGCGTTTATTATCATGCAATTTTTAACACAAGTGATCCAAAATATGGTGAAACCTCTGATTGGTACACCTGTGGGACCCCTAGCGACACAACTGCCAAGCACGCTTCCCACTGCGTCACCGAGGTGGGATGTAATCATTACAGAGGGGGTTTACTGAAAACGGTGACATTTATTAGGTGTACCAATCGTCCTAACAGCATAGTGTCTGTGCAGACTCTGCATTCGAACTATTCAGTGCAGGAGGGATCTAATGACCATTGTAGTCAAAGAGCCCTAAAACACCAACAAAGCAAAAGGATCTCACTAGGTGATCAGAATCTCAAGGGATCTCAAAAGACACCACTAACCTTAATGAAATGATTAAACTGCGCTTTTATTTCGTTCCTTCTTTCTGCTAAGCCCACTGTTGATCCTGGTGCCTGGGTTTTGTGGTTTCGCTGGTTTTTTAAGGCCCTAAACCAGTGGTTCTCAATCTTTTTGAAGTCACGGAACACTAAACTGTGGCATTTTACTTGCACGGAACACTTACAATTTAACATAAACTTTAAAGCAGGTTGTATACTTTCTACACTTGGTACTTACTACCACTTTATATAACTATAAAACGAACAACTATGTCAATTGCGTTTGCTGATTACAATCCCATCCGAAAATACGGTAAAGTACCCAAAATCCGGCCCCTGTCCTAAATCCGTCCCCCCTTTAACTTTCAAGGGGAGGGCTGTAGCCTTCAGAACAGCACATGAAAGCCTTCAGAACGATTCGGTTTACTACTGACTCTGATGCAGTTGCTTTATTCTGTTTTTAACTATTAAATTTTTCAAAAAATAGGTTTTGTGTAAGTTTACTACATTGTGGAATCGAACCTTAAACAGCTATATTGACACTTCCGAGTAATTTTTTTCATCATTTGGCAATTGATAATCAAAGACTACTCCTTAAATATTGTGTTCAAGTTGTTAGAGCCATGTAGTTGTGGTTGTTTGTTCAAGAGATGGGTCTTTTTCTTTTGTTATTGCTGGGATCCTAAATCCGTTCCCTTTGAAATTCTCAAATTCGTCCCCGGGACGGATTTAGGACCCTCATAATGTATTGCTCTATTTTTATATTCTGTAATTTCCCAACCCCTTAGACTAGTTTTGATTCATATGTGATCACGTGTTGACCTTTTTATAATGTGTTTACCACTTCTATGCCTTATTATTATAATACAGTAGAGCGGAAGTTCTATGAAGAATATCATTCCAAAATTGATATTTGGCTATTTTATTTTAACAGTGAATAAAAAAGTTTTCTCTCAAGAAATTTATTACGAGAGATGTCAACTGTGTTTTAATGAAATTTCTCATAAAAATAATTCAGTAGATGTTAGCTGGAAAGCGGGGGCGGATTTGGGACACCTTTTTAGAAAAATCAAAATCTGCGTTCTTATAAGTTTTAATTTTTTTATGGTTTAGAAAGTTTTATTTAATAGTATCACACTAACTATACAAGTAGGTAAGGAGTTGAGAAACTTAAATCAGTTTCTAAATTATTTTTCCAGTAAATAATTTTTTTCAGAATAGAAGATTTTGCTTAGGGGGACGATATTTGGGCACTTTACCATAATATACATTCTGATCAAATTTGACCCGGACTGGTTAATAAAAGCAACGTTTTTATGTATTTTACTACAAATCTTTATGATCGTCCTCAAAATAGGCTCCTTTTGAGCCAATACAAGCATGCCAATGGTTAATCCAATTTTCCATACACTTCTTATAGGCCTCGGCCGGGATGACCCTTAGTTCCTTTGGCGATATTTTTATGGCCTCAATCGACTCATGGCGCGTTCCCCAGAGCGGATATTTGAGTTTTGGAAATGGGTAAAAGTCACGTCATGGTGGTTGAGCTGTGATTTTAGGATGATTGACTTTTCATTCAATCATCCCAATTCGATTATCTATGATTCCATTGGAAAAACAAAATTTCAAGCAAACTCTTTGTTCAATTTTTTCCCATTGTAAAAAAAAATCGCCAGACAAACTTTTTGCACCATTAACAAATGCTGCCAAACACACACTAATTAATGAATCCTGCTCAAACTTCATACGAATGTCAAAGAAGGTTGTACATACCTAGAGAAAAAAAATTTACCCATTCAGTTTACTAAGGGTGGTTTAAATGGACCAGTCCGGGTCAAATTTGATTACTGGTATTTAAAATTGTATCGCTTTTTTCCAACACCTTTAATCGTGCATTTATTTCTTTTTGCAGAACACGGATTGAGAATCACTGGACTGCCCTAAACTACAACGGTCATTAGAGCCCCGTCCATTTCGTATTTATACATTCGTTGATGTTTTAGGGCCTTTCAACTACAAGGTCATTACAGACCCATCCGCCCCGTCCACTGCGTAGTTCTAATGCAGAGACTGCAAAGGCACTACACTAATGGGACGATTTTTGGGTATCAGCAGTACCCAGTTTTCCCATGCGGTCACCATGCTAGTACTAGCTGGAGTTGCGTTGCTTAACTTCAGTAATCAAACGAAAACTGGTTTGTCCAACGCAATACAGCCGCTCCCATCATGTCACCCCATTTCCTCCTCACTGGTCGACCCTGTCACCATGGGCTCACGAAATCAAGCCTTTTAACCCGCATTTTTGTTCGTTTGCTGGTGATTTAGGACCCGCCAACTAAAAGGTCATTTGAGCGCCGTTTACTGCGTAGTTCTAATGCAGAGATTGCGCCGGTTATTAGCAGTACCCAGTTTTCCCAAGCGGCCACCCATGTCAGTACTAGCTGGGGTTTGCGTTGCTTAACTTCAGTGATCAGACGAGAACAGGTGTGCCCAACGCAATTGTCGCTCCCCTTTTAACCAGCGAGTCACCAAGACGGACTTAACTAGTCCCTACTTACATAACGTACAGTATGTGACAAACGTGAAAATAAATCTCTAGCAATTCTGAAAATGTTCGTTTACAGTTGCAAGAAGCAGCAAATTGCGTCAAAATGAGATATGATTGGACAAATGTTGATTTTAGGTTTACTCACCATCCTTTTTATAGTAGATGAGTTCGATCTGCTTTTCTTCATTCGAAGTAAGAGCTTCCTTAATTTTTTCAACAGCAAGGGTACTAGTCATGGGACCATAAAGGAAGTCACATATTCCAGACTTCTGCATAATCTCTGCCCGTGAATATCCAACCAAATTACACAACCCATCATTGCAGTAAATAATGAGGCGATTTTCCACCAACGCATTCGCAATGATGAAATTCCGATCTGAAAAGAAAAAAAAACACGAAACGTTATATGGTGAAGATCAAAATAGTGCAGTAGTGATTAGCTTAACAGAATATTCAAAATTCACATTATCGTGTCAAAAACCCTTTTCCCGCCCACTTCTGAAAGCAGGAACAAAGAAATCAACCGAAATATTAGACTGTATTTTTACGCAACCGTCTACCGACGTAATCCCATTTCTAAGTTAACGTCAGCTTGTTTTCTGAATAACGTAATTTCAGGATGGCGCACCCGAGTGTTGGTGGACGAGATGTGCTCGACAACATAGAAGCATAGGCCGACGATAAATGAAAATAGGGGTTGCGGCATTACGACGTGGATTAAACTACATGCAACAGATCGTTCAGGGGTCCCAATTGGCCAACAAATTGAGTAACCTGTCTGGTGGCAGGGCCGGATGCTCTGTCTCTCCGTTCTCCCCACTTTCTGCTCCCTTGCTATCTGCACCTCCTCTAGCTCTCTCTTTGTGCCCCTCCTCTCCCAATCATGTTTCTGTTCCCCTACTCTCTCAACCTATTTTCTGTGCCTTTCCTCTGGCTTTCTCTGCCATTCCTCTGCACTTTCTGTACACCTCCCCCCGCTCTCTCCCTTCCCTTCTCTCCTCTCTCGCCCTCCCTCTCGCTTCCTCTCCTCTCTCTATGTGTGTGTGTGTGTGTGTGTGTGTGTGCCTTTCTCTTTATGTCCCTCTTACGTCCTACCTATCTCTTGTCTATCTCTGTCAACCAGAACGACGTCCTGACCACACTTTCCATCGTTCGACACTGCGGCCTCGTTCATTAGATGCCATAATGAAAACGCTCAGCACGACGATACTGCACAACAATTGTAGATGCTCTTCAGCAAACATGGTGAAAACCTCCTGTGCCACTAAACCAGATCAAAACAAATCTTACAAAACGAAAAAAATATATGCGTAGAAGGCAAAATTCCCCAGAAACAGGAGTTCGCTCCTTGGCGACGCTGGATTTGTTTGTTTGTTGGTGTTTTAGGGCCCTTCAACTACAAGGTCATTATAGCCCCGTCCACAGTGTAGTCAGTGGCGTCACTCGGTGCGGTGACACCATGGTGTCACCCCCTCCCGAAAAAAGCCGCTTCTTCGGCTTTGGTGTCAATGTGTCACCCCCTTTTCTCATGGTGCGAGCGGTGTCACCCGGTGCGGCCCGCACACCTCTAGTGACGCCACTGTGTAGTTCTTATGCAGAGACTGCACAGACACTACACAAAAGCGACGATTATTGGGTATTAGCAGTACCCGGTTTTCCCAAGCGGCCACCCATGTCAGTACTAGCTGGGGTTGTGTTGCTTAACTTCAGTGACCAGACGAGAACTGGTGTGTCCAACACAATTCTTGGCGACGCTGGAGTGCCGCAATGAATAGTAGTCGACAACAAATAAGCATATGGATTGCTGCATTTGATTGGCAGCCGGCTGCGTGGAGATACCATCCATGAGGTAGCTCATGCCACTTGAACCCCAATGGGACAAAAAATTGGCACCTAACCCTGCTAAAGGTGGTTAAACGTTCAGGAATGGTTATGATGCTGATGGTGAAAGCAGTGCAGATGAATAAATCCATTATCTGAAAACCTTATTGAATCCATAGATATTCCAATTCCTGTAAGACAGGCCTTAAAAGGGACTTAACACAGTAAAGGGGATGTTCTCAGGACGACAAACGAATGAAAACCCTTTGCCTAACCAAAAAAATTAATATACCCCTTGGTAGATTTGGCATACGACCCCTTAAAGGGCAACTTTTAGCGTAGTGACGTCAGTTTGGCAACCAGTCATACACACACACACCGTTGCCAAAATTTTATTGAGGTGGAAGTATGCCAAAGGCAGAATTGCTTTAGCATTTTCATAGAAATAGCCCTCTCTGAGTGGTGGATGAATAGAAATTACCCTTTTTTCGTTTTGGACGTCAATCATTCTTCTTGGGTGGGCATCATAACTGCTGCATAGTCGTGCAAGGGAGGAAAGCGCTGGGCTACCGCGTCAGTTGTCACAGGTTCAATACTGGATAGAGATGGTTTGGCTTCTTCCGAGCAAAAGAGAGGGCCCAGTGCGCCTTCCGCCGGAATGGATGTAAAGTCATAACCTAGTGTGGTGCGTACGATGTCACCACGAAAAAGACCCCTTCCTACTACGAAATGAGTAGATCGGTAAACTTCCCAGGTGCAGGAACGTGCTCACTTTGGTGTGGTGGAGAAGAGCCTCAATGAAGAAAAATAGGCCAACGATAAATAAGCAGGCGGGTGGCAATATTATGTCGGGAGCAGGTCGCAGAAAAATACCGCCCAACAGATCGCCGGCTCATGCGTCCCACTTGGACGAAAATGGGAACATAACCCTGCCGTAGGCGGAAAAAAAGATTCCTTTCTTATTTATCCCGTCACCCTAGCTATTTCATTTCTTTTGTTTTACTACCATCTGTTTGTTCGCTAAATTTTCGGGAACCTTGATACTTGACCATAAAGAAGCATGTACCTTCAATTCTGTCCCACAATTACACATTTCATCCAGTATTCTTACCGGTTCAATAGTGGACCGGTTCAACACCTTCAATAGTGGGTCGAGGTGAGTTGCATTCTTTTGGGTGAGAGAGAAGCCAGGAGTGCGCCTACCTTCAGATGAGAAGAACCCTCTCTACTATATAAACGGTAGATGAGACGAAATTCCCAGGTGTAAGAGCACGCCCCCTGGGGTCGGTGGAGTGCCCCAGGTCTATCGTCGCGACGATAAATAAGCATAGGGGGTGCAACTTTGGTCGGCAGCCGGCTGCCGAGAAGTACCATCCAATATCTATATCACCCGTGTGCTCATTCAGAGGGATAACATCGGTACCCGACCCTGCCATATTTTACACTGGGGTTATAAACAGCGCTCTGTATGCCCCGTACGCGTTGTTAGCAGTATGTGCCCCGGAGCCCTGTACCCTGTGTTCTTACAGCGCAGAGGTGGCCTCAGGGTGTGCAAGCGGAGCAGCAAGTAGCCTACAAGGAATCGGGGTCTGCACCATCGAGGTCTTGAAAAATTTATTACGGACCGGCTTGCATGTACGCTCTTTGTGCCCCTTACGTTCTGTGTACCCTGTCCATTTGTCATGGTGCGAATGGTGTCACCTGGTGCGAACCGCACTCCCCCCCCCCCCAGTGACGCCACTGGGTGTGCGCCTTGTACGATGTGACTGCACTGCATGTGTTCTGCTGAAAACCAGGCATATCAAACTGGTCATACCCCGAGGGCCACCACATTGGTAACATGTGCGTTGCCATAAGGGCCATGCAGATTTTTTTTTATTTGTTAGTGTGTTAGGGCCCTTCACCTACAAGGTGACTGGATCCCCGTCCACTGCATAGTTCGAATGCAGAGAATGCACAGACACTACACTAATGCAGTGGTTCTCAAAGCGTGTTCAGCAAAAAAAAAAAATTCAATGCACAAATAAACTCTATGCAATAATAAATTCTTGGATAGGATTGTAATCAGCAAACGCATATGACAGAGTTGTTCGTTTTATAGTTATATAAAGGGGTAGTAAGTACCAAGTGTAGAAAGTGTAAAACTTGCTTTAAAGTTTATGTTGAATTCAATGAATTGTAAGTGTTCCGTGCAAATAAAACGTTACAGTTTAGTGTTCCCTGGCTTCAAAAAGATTGAGAACCACTGCACTAATGTAGGGGAGACTGTTGTACCTAGGGCCACTTTTTTGAAAAATTATTGTAGCTTTAGCCCTAATAACATTTTCGTGGGGTCACCTGTCTCAGTTGATGCTGTGATATCTTATTGACATAATTACCATATATATGTAACCCACCAACTCACCTGAAAGAGATTCAAGGGAAAAAAGTTAGAGGGTGCAAAGTGGATCATGGTACAATATGCTCATGTGCCTTGAAACAGCCACCTTGTACCTTGGGCCATGCTTACAAATATGCTGCTAAAACCATAGTTAGCCATTCTTAACTTGACTTTCATTATAAAAATTATGTTTCACATGTATACAACCAAACATCATGACAACCATGACACCATGACAACAAAAATGACAATTTTTGTCTAATTTGACAAGCAAAAATCATAAACATACGTTTCCCACTCATTAGAGAGCTTGAGTAATCCGTTAGAAAACAAGGTATATTATGCAAAGCAGACGAACTACGTCCTGTGCAGGTGCACATGTCCTTATTAGGAATTTTGCCCATG
>JAAFCE010006156.1:3366495-3382224 GCA_013389805.1 Trigoniulus corallinus | reverse complement strand
CTCTCTCTCGGACCTCTGTCTCTCGCCACCACACACAAGTCAAACACTAACTTTCTTCCACCTTTCTATAAGTCGATCTCAAAGCTAATTTTGGTCGATCACTCGCGAGTGGTTCTAGGTTCGATACTGGACCGAGGTGGGTCCATTATCGAACCTCCCCTCCCCCTTTGACTATGCATAGGACAACAAGTCGATCGCGAAACTTTTTTTTAAGATAAAAAGTCGATCGCGACACATTTTTAAGATAAAAAGTAGATCCTATGTATGCAAAAGTTGTCCGACCCTGCTATAGAATATTTCCAGGTGTAGCACCTCGCCCCCTGGGGATGCTGAATGAAGGATCTTCCAGAAAGATAAATAGGCTGACTTTATAAAAGAGGGGATTGTAGCATTATGTAGCAGCCGGCAGCGGAAGCTAGCCATATAATTCTCCAGAGGTTCTCCCTTTTCAACCCGGCAAATGAGCTCGACCCTGCCATAGACGGGAAGTGTGAAATGGTGAGTGATGATGAAAACTCTGGAGCGTGGTGAAGTTTCAAACGGTGCTAAAAAGTGTGTGCGCAGCATGACAAAGCCCTGGGTACATTCAATCATTACCAAGAAGGAACAAACAGCAAAGAGTCAGGAAATAAAATGGCGCTCTACACTCAAAACTGCAAATATCTATCATGCGTTAATTCACAGTTTGGACGTTGCTTGCAGGAGACGTGTAAACAATGGGCTTTTAATGGAACTTCAACGATAACAAAAGCCTGCTACTAGTACTACTAAGGATAGAATTTAGGTCACAATCCAAATAGGAAGTACTAGACGGAAGTAATAATTTCGGTAATCCATACGTCACTACAAGGGACCCTCCTCGACGGCGCAGGAGATAGCGTGCTCGACTTCTGCGCCAATGGTTTCAGGTTCGATACTGGATCGCGGTGGGTAGATTTCTCTCGCAAGCTAGAGGTCCGGAATGCTTCTTCTGTCGGATGGCAAGTAAAACCGTAGCCTCTTGTGATGACGATGTCATTTGCACGTAAAAGAACCCTCTCTGCTATGCAAGGGATATACCAGGCAAAAAATCCTATTGCGGGAGTTCGCCCCTAGCGTCGGTGAAGTGCCCCAACGAACAGTAGGCCGACGATAAAGAAGCATTAGGTCTCTGCCCGGTTTCACAAAGCTCACACCAGACTAGTTCTCTCTCGCCAGTGTCGTAACTACAGTTCCGGCGCCCGGGGCAACGGACATTCAAAGCGCCCCGCCCCTGTTGCTTGTACACGTATGCAGGCACATTTTATTTGCCTAAAGTCATCGCACAGACACTGTGTTGAGGCGGCTGATTTCCAGCGAGGTGGGCAACGTGCCCGAAGGTGGCGCTTTGTCCGGCGCCCGGGGAAATTTGACCCCATTGCCCCGGCAAGTTATGTTATGATACACTAAAGGGTTGGGGAGTAAGCCCAGCAGCCATAACGGGCCGAACCCTCAGGAGGCTGCTCGCGGGAGAGGAAGCAGTAGGTGTGGAGGATATAGGAGAGGGAAAATTTGCAGCACCCAACGTTCTCTATCAACCCCACATGTTGGTACTAACGTGGGTTTCTGTTGCTTAATTTCAGTGATCTCACGAGAACTGGTGTGTCTAACGCAACTTGGCACTCGCATCATGCGTTCGCAATGTCACGGGGGTGCAGGCCTCGGCTCCCGTGGCAGATAATGCATCCAGTGCCTTCTGAGGAGCAGGCCGGCATCCACCCACAGACAATTTGGTCAATATTTCTACGGGTTCCAGAGGCCTGACTGGGGTGCCCCCAGTCAGAGCAAACTCATCTAGAGAACCCGCAGACCCGACTTTGCCACAGGCGGGATAAAGGTATGATGATGATGACTTGAGGAGCCGAATTTGAGGCTAGACTGCCACTGGAGCCGATTATATGTGACTCCGACTACGCATGGCTGGAGTTCTCACAAGGAGTCGGACTTCGTCAGACTTGTGTGGCAGCCAGTTCCCTTTTTCTCTGTTCTTTTTCTTTGTAGTTGATGGGCCCTAAAACACGAAATCATTCACCATCTAGTATCGTAACCTGGAACTACTAGCGAATAATCGTGCACGATACACCCTGCGCCACTGAGTTGGGTCTATATCCTCAAATTCATGACTAGTAGTAATTTTACTAATGATCTTTATAACAAGATCATGAATTCCACTACTTGGTAATAAACAGAAACATTGATTAATTCAGTAATAAAATGAAAATTGCCTAATTTATGATGTCAACGGACGAAGGCAAGTTGTCCTGTCAGCCGTCAGCATTAAATGTAAAGCCTATTGACATACTAAATACATTACAAATGAATGAGGGAGTCTCCAGATGCTTTTATGAAAAATGTTTTTTATAGAGGTACATGAATGTCCAAAATTCACGTAAAGCCCATTTCCACATCATCATCATTCTAACGTCTTTTCCCGCCAAGGCCGAGTAAGGCATGCACCTGTCTCGATCCTGTAACTCAGTGGTTCTCAAAGCGTGTTCAGCGGAAGGCTGGTGTTCCGTGAAACCACTTCAAGTGTTCCGCAAAAAAATTTAATGCATAAATAAAGCAATGGAGAGATACTCTGATGTGACCCGCAGAATCAATGGGGGAGGGGGTGACTGAAGCGGAGACAGGCAAGCGGAGTCCTGTGTGATAGGAGGATCCCAATCTAGTTGAAAGGGAAGTTCTACAGGACAGTGGTTAGACCAGCTATGCTATATGGATCAGAGTGCTGGGCAGTGAGGAAGAGCTACGTGAATAGAATGCGAGTAACCGAGATACGAATGCTGTGGTACATGTGTGGCGTGTCGAGAGCTGATAGAATTAGGAATGGGCATATTAAAGGTAGTCTGGGGTAGTGGACATCGCAGAAAAAATGAGGGAGAATAGGCTGAGGTGATATGGACACGTCATGAGAACAGGGGAGGAGAAGCTCGTTAGGTCCTTGCCAGGAATGAAGGTGGTCAGTAGCACCCGGGGCAGGGGGAGACCGAAGCAGACGTGGGGTGGATGGGGAACTGGGGGAGAGATAAACGGGGGTGGAGGGCTAGAACCCGCAGATCCGACCCTGCCACAGGCGGGATAAGGGTATGATGATGATGTAGTAAGTACCAAGTGTAGAAAGTGTACAACCTGCTTTAAAATTAATGTTGAATTGTAAGTGTTCCGTGCTAGCAAAATGTCAGTTTAGTGTTCCCTGACTTCAAAAACATTGAGAACCACTGCTGTAATTGATCTGCTGCCAAAATAGCAGGGTCGCACTAAACGGACTCAAGGGTGATATACTGGACGACTTTCTTCCGCATCCGGCTACCAACCAAAGCTGCAACCGCAATACTCATCTATCGTCGATCTACTGTTCATTGGAGCACTTTACCGACGCGACGCCAGGGAGGGGAGCTGCTACACTTGGGGAATTTTATCTCATCCCCCTATATCTCGAAAGAAGCCAGAGAACTAGACCTGAATCGAACCTTGAAAGACAAGTAAGGGGCCCCACACAAAACTGGGTGTTTAGCCACTTCTGGCACTGATTAAGGCCCGGTGCACACTTCCGATTTTTACTCGTTCGGGAGCCGCAGCAATCCAAAGCACACACAAAAAGCAACTCATAACCGTTCTGCACCTATGGTAGGGTCGGGTACCCATCTTGTCCCTCTGAATGGATACAAGGGCGATATATTGAACAGTGTTTCTCCACAGCTGGTTGCTGACCAAAGCTGCAAAACCCTATGCATACTTTTTGACGGTCTACTGTTCGTTGAGGATTTCCACCGTCTCCAGGGGGCGAGCTTCTAAACCTGGAACTATTGCCTCATCTCCCCGTTGCATAGTGGAGAGGGTTCTTTTACGTGCAAGCGCCATCGTACACCACAAGGGACCTCTGTTTTACTTATCATCTGAAAGAGGGCGCACTCCAGGCTACTCTCTCTCTCTCTCGCCAGAAAGAAGTCAACCCACCTCAGTCCAGTATCGAACCTAGAACTACTGCCGCATTACTGAGTCTTATAACAGCGCCACCGAGGCGGGTCTATTCAATGCACATACATGAGACGAAAAGTCGCCAGTACATACATATTTGGCAACTTCACAAGACGTGCACTTCTTGCCTACGAAATTGCAAAATAAATGCCTGGTACCGTATACCCACGCGCTAACTCTATTAGCGTTGAATCAGGCGACACAGCACAAAAAGTGGTGACGTCACAACGCTACTTAGGGCACCGCAGAGTAGCTATGCGTGACGCTATTTGAGTTGACAGGTGGTGAACTCAAATGGCGTCCCGCAAGTCACGCTGCATTCTGATTGGCTTGCGGTTGAGCTGTATGTTTCGGTTACGTTGTGTGTGATGCTGAGCGTGACGTGACTCCACAAAAAGCGATACATATAAGGAATTGCGCTGATGCTCCTTTCTAAAGCGCTTGCGCAAAACATCATCAAAATGTCGACAGCGTCGACGTGATTAACGCTTAACTGTGGTGATATGGAACTAGGCAAAAGAAACCGCACTTAAGATATCAACGGATGTGCGCAGCATTCAATAAGCCAAGAGGTACTGATAGATCGGATGTGCGAGTGCAGCGCCGTTATAGTTCCGTAGGGATCTGCGGGCATATTCCGACGCAACTCCGATATGTGGAGCCGCAGGGGCGCCGGCCTTCTCTATAAAGGGGCCAAGGTGCAAAAATCCTTTTGGGGCCTCAAAATATTTTTCCGAAAGTAAAAATAAAAGGATTCAGAGTAAATAGACTCCTCTTAGATGCCCTCCTATCCCATTCTGAGATTCTTCCTAATTTTGGAAGGTATTGCATTTTTAGATGATGCCATGTGTCCTAATATGTCGCCATTGCATTAATGAGTTGGTCTGAAAGCTTATGTGGACGTCCACACCTTGTAACATTTTCAGTTGGACCTGTGTCATTATATTTTTTATTACACTTCTGATTATTATAATATCCCAAAATATATTATAGGCTATATTCCAAAATAATAGCATTATTAAATTATTGACTCTTAACCTCTAATTCTGGGTGGTCCAACCTGTGGCCCATTGAGGCTTGTAATGTGGCATCATTTCTAATTATGTATTATAGCCTACCTGCTATGTAACACCTAACGTTATCTTCACCCGTTTTGGTATTGACAGCCTGAGACTGGCAATCAGTTCATGGAGCAGCCAAGCGACCCACAACACCAGAAAGGTTGTACAACCCTGGTGTAGTTCAATGGCAGGGATGTTAGGTTATGTTGCATTGGCAGGGTTGAATGAGGGACGTTGCCCCTACAATGACATATTAAACTTTTAATATTAGCAATGATCTGGGCCCGATGGGTACTGATGATGGGGCCCCCTTCAATCGTGGGGCTCGGGTGCAATGCAACCTCTGCACCCCCTGGATGGCCGGCCCTGCCAGGAGGTATGTGTGCACTCCCCCACTGCAATTGATGTATCCCATGCCGTAATTACGATAACGCAGCGGGGCCGCAAAAGTAAAAATCGGATGTGTGCGTCGCGTTTCAGACGAGTGCTCCTTGTAAGACATCAGGCGTGTCATTAACCTGAAATGGGATGAAAATAAGAACACAGCTGCAGGCCTATTTCAAGAGCAAACTAATCCGTTACCACGTCCATTTTCCCTAAGAAATGTCCTTGACTTACCCAACGTATGTTCCCACAAAGCAAACAGCAACCATAAATCATTGTGACTGAAAGAGAAAACCTCTCAGTCGGAATCCACGCCGACACTCCTCAAAATGCCTTAATCGAACAACGTCATCACCTGATCGTCTACAACAAAGAAAAAAAGCAACTCCTAATCCTTTTCCCACCTATGGCAGGGTCGGGTACCCATCTTGTCCCTCTGAATGGTCACAAGGGCTATAAATTGGTCATCTTTTTCCACAGCCGGTTGCCGACCAAAGCTGCAACCCTAACGCCCGCTTCACAATAACATCGGGAACGAGAACGGCAACGGCCGGGAAAGTCGAAAAAAATTCAACTTTTCCGTTAAACGTAAGCCGTTTGACTAATAGGAGCGCCCCTCCACCACATGACGTACCCGTCGCCCCTCCCCTATGCACAAAATACGTTTTACGTTCCCGTTGCTGTTGTGAAGCGGGCTATATGCTTATTTATCGTCGGTCTACTGTTCGTTTTCTTGTGGAATTCCACCGACGCCAGGGGGGGGGGCGAGCTCCTACACCTGGAAATTTGGCTACATCTACCCGTTGCGTAGTAGTGCGGGTTCTTTCACGTGCAAATGACATCGTACACCACACAGGGCCCCAGTTTAACTTCTCATCCAAAAGCGGGCGCACTCGGGGCCTCTTTCTTGCCTGAAAGAAGCTAACCCACCTCAGTTTAGTATCAAACCTAGAGCTACTGACGCTGGTACTGAGTGTGCTAACCGCTACGCCACTGCCGCAGGCCTCAGTGCCCATCTACGACAACAGGTAAGAAACACATTTCATAGGACATCAACAAGTACGACAGGAATTACCACATGGAAGTTGGGGCACATTTAGCAACTAGCAAAGGGGGTGCAAGTACCCAAATAAGCAGGGTGGGGTACCCGTCTTGTCCTCGTGAATGGGCACACAGGAGATATATTGGACGGCATTTTTCCACAGCCAGACACTTCGACGTGTGACACCGGCTCCCGACCAAAGCTGCAACCCCTATGCTTATTTATCGTTGGTCTACAGTTAGTTGGGGCAATCCACCAACCCCAGGGGGACGAGCTCCTACACCTAGGAATTTTTAACTCATCTACCTGTTGCATAGTTGACAGGGTTCTTTTCCATGCAAATGCCATTCTACATCACATGGGACAACGGTTTTACTTCTCATCCAAAGGAAGGCACAGTCGAGGTTTTTCTCTCGTCCGAAAGAAGCCAAACGACCATGGTCCAGTATAGAACCTAGAACGTCTGATGCAGTTACCGAGCATACTACCTACTGTGTTGGAACGGCTGTATTGTGGTGGACACACCAGTTCTCCTCTGATCACTGAAGTTGAGCAGCGCAAACCCAGGTATAGGACTATAGGAGGTGACCGTTTGGGAATACTGGGTACTGCTGATACAGTGAGGAGGTTAACTACGTGCAGAAGGTTAACTATGTAGGATTAGGGTGTCAGAGCAATGGGACATAGATCCCAGCGTGCCTCAAAATTTATATGGGGTTGGAGAAGTGGAGACCAGCAAGTAGAGTCCTGTGCTAACAAAGCTTGCCAATAAAGTTGAAAGGGCAGATTTTCAGGGCAGTAGTTAGGTCGGCTATGCTATACGGATCAATGTTGGGCAGTGCAGAAGAGCCATGAAAATAGAATGCGAGTAACTGAAACAGGTGTGCTGCATTACATGGATGGGGTGTCAAAAGGAAACAGAATTGGGCATGAGTATGCTAGAGGCAGTTTGGGGATGGGGGACATTGTGGAACAGGTGAGAAAGAACAGATGTACAGTGGTGGCCAAAATAATGAGTGAACTGTAAATGTGTCATTTCAAGGAAATATAACACAATTTTGCAATCAACTAGGATCTTAAAGTATTTTTACTTCATAAAGTAAAGCCTTAACAAAAAAATGGACACAGTTACAAGGTCAAATAATGAAGCAAACAAGAATCACAAAGGAAATAAGAGAACTTTGGCATTTATAAGTGGACAAAATAAAGAGTAAATGCACAGTTATACTTTTAATTAAATAGAAACAAATTCTTAAGCAAAATTAACAGCAGCAACTAATATTTTATTGCCTGCCCTTTCGATTTAATGACAGCTGCACATCTTCTAGGCATGGAATTAACTAACTTTTGACAAAATGAAACGATGGGAGTTAAGTCCAATGATTGAGATGGCCATGGTAGTTTTGAAATATTTTTGCTGGTAAACTGCTTGGTTACCATCTTGGCCATGTGTTTCGAGTCATTATCGTGTTGATACACCCATTGTAAAGGCATGCTGTTGTAGTGTTTCATCACTTTTACATTTGACATGCACGTGCTTTCATCTCTCTTTTCACGTTCTGTGGAGAAGAGAGAACGTGCATCTTTTCCTCAACCTCCAATTGGTCCTATTTGAATTAATTATTCGATTTTGTTAATTTTTAAAATATGAATAATTAGAAGGTTTTATTTGCAAAAACTTAACAGCAATTCTCATTTTTTTGAAACATTAGAGCGTTTTCTTGTATGCCAAACCTAATGGATGCATTTCTCTAGAGCTCTTATACTAAAGTTTAATTTTTAGTATTTAATGCAATCTTTGATATCTTCTGTAATAGTTATTACAATTTATCTGTTCTAAGGATTACTACATCATATAACTTTATTAAATTAAGTTTTGACAAATATTAGAGTTAGTTATGTTAGACCCAAATTAATTTTGAGAAACAGTTAAGATTACTACAAGGATCTAAAACATAAATAGCCTTCTTCTACACTGTCATCTGCATAAGGTAGCATTACATTCTCCATAATATCAAGGTACATTTCCTTATTCATATTTTCCTTTATCCAATGTATTGGACCAACACCATAATAGGAGAAGCATCCCCAAATTTTGATGTTACCACCACCATGTTTCTACCATTTTAATTGTATACTTTGGAATCATTTCTGCATTTTTTGACCTTCTAACAAACTGTCTGCCATCACTTCCAAATAGATTTATTTTAGTTTCATCACTAAAGAGAATGTTTTTCCAATTAGAATGGTTTGCATTAGTGTTTACAAATTGTAACCTGTCTTTTACATTCTTTGCACTTAACAATGGCACTTTTCTTGCCACATGACCATGTAATCCATTACCTGGCAAACGTTTTCTAACTGTTCTTGCACTGATATTAAGACCCAAACTATTTTTAATTGCCATGGACATAGTGAATGGATCTTTGAAGGATTCACGAATGAGATGTCTGTCAAGTTTTAAACTAGTTTTTCTTGGGCGTCCCCTGACATATTAATTCAACAATGAGGCGCCTTTCTTCATCAGAACAGTGTTTACTCCTACCCATTTTGCACAGAACTGATAAGAACAGTAAATATTGCATCAAAATAATTTTTACAAATGATCTTTGAACTCTGTATTCTGAACATTTGAAATATATTTAACACTCTTATTATTTTGTCCACCTAAAAATGTCAAAGTTCTCTTATTTTCTTTGTAATTCTTGTTTGCTTTATTATTTGACCTCAGAACTGTGTCCATTTTTTGTTGAGGCCTTACTTTATGAAGTAAAAATACTTTAGGATCTTAAATGATTGAAAAATTGTGTTATACCATGAAACTCGCTTAACATGAAACTCACGGGACCAAAATATTTTTTCATGTTAAAAGAATTTCGTGCTAAGCGATTCATGCAGAAAACCCATCACTGTTTTGTATGTCATCATATTTTATTAATTGGATTTATTGCTAAAAGTTACACTTGTAATTTTTAGTAATATAACCAACAAAGCATTAATTTACCTGCCAAAGTTTCTATTTTGGTTATATAATGCAATGTTGGAACAAATCACGTAGGCCATCATCCCTCACAGACAACCCAGCCAATATTCCTTTGGGTTCCAGATGCCTGGCTGGGGTGCCCCCAGTCCAGGGCATGTTCAGTGGGCCCACAGATTCGACAATGCTGCAGGTGGGATGAGGGTGTGATGATGTTTACTAAAAGTTACATTTGTGGGCATGATATTAGATTCAATATTTCTTATTTAAATAATGATGTAGGCTACAAATGCATAATTTAAAAAAAGCCTAAAAGAATTATTGTTGTTGGAATAAAATGTGCTTTATTTTTCAGTGTCTTTTTGAGAATAAATTGTCAATAAAAAGGCCCCCCTCCCCATAATTTGAAAGGTTTGTCAATGGCATGCCTCTACCATCCTGAACCCAGGATGTAAGCTAGCAACAGTGGCAACCATTGTTTATTTGTTTAGTTTAACGAAAACTCCGGTATATGTTGTATATCCAGTATTTTGTCAGCTGAGAAGGAAAATAATTTCCTGTTAAGCGAATTTTCTTTTGTGTTAAAAGAAAAAAAATGTATGGAATTACAGAGTATTTTGTCCGGGCTGCAGTGTTGTTTCGTGTTAACAGTTACTTCGTGTTAAGCGTTTTTTTGTTAAACGGATTTCACTGTATTTCCTTGATATGACACATTTACACTTCATTCTTATGATGTTGGCCACCACTGTATGTGGTATGGGCATGTTACGAGAAGACAGAAGTAGAAGCTGGTTAGGTCCATTTCAAGGATCCAAGTTATTGGAAGGATCTGGCAAAAGACATAGGAAAAAGGTAAGGTAATTGGCCCAAATATCGCCCATATTCCTAATGCCGCCTAGTCAAGTTTCTCCCTGTACTATGGTGCTACCTTGTGGTCAGTTTATCCATTATGTTCCTCTGCAACACGACAGTAGTCTATGGTGTTTGTACGTGATTGCACGTGTTCGTTCTCATTTTGAGGAACTTTGAAGATATTTGTGCCTGGTGATTTAGCACAATCGTTATATTGATACTAGCAAAGTATATAAACAACAAGACCTGCCACCGTGGCATAGTGGTTAGCACGCTCGGCAACAGTGCTAGTAGTTCTAGGTTCGATACTGGACTGAGGTGGTTCGGCTTCGTTTGGGTGAGAGAGAGGCCACGATTGTGCCTTCTTTTGGATGAGAAGTAAAACCGAGGGTCCATACGGGTGCACGATGGCACTTGCACGCAAAGGAACCCTCTCTACTATGCAACGGGTAGATGAGACAAAATTTCCAGGTGTAGGAGATCGCCCCCCCCCCCGGCAGCATTCCCCAACGAACACTAGACCAACGATAAATAAGCGTAGGAGTGCAGCTTTGGTCGGCACCAAACGAAACGATATTTGGTGAGCATGCACCTTAGGATTTCGTCTGCTATTGTGTGTATCGTCTTTGAGGACGATTCGATCAATCTCCCTTATGTCCCATGTTTAGCCAACTGCAGATTGCACTGCAACTGTTGGACTGGCAGTCTAGAAATGGGGATAGAAATGCCACATTAGTGGCAAAGCTGAATCATGCATCAGTTTAAATATACGCCCCATTGAGGCACTGAGGGGGGAGCAATTGCTCCATTGCTCCCTCTCTGGATCCTCCCCTGAAGCAACATGGTAAGTTGTGTTCACTTTATGTCTCAAAAGTTATGCATAAAATAAGGTTTCTTTTGATCTAAATTTTACTTAGTCTGCCTAGCTAGTTATGGCTGTGGCGTCCACCATAATTTTAAGCTGTGATGTTACCAAAATCGCCCATTTGCATGTTCGTAATATCGCCTACGAGGTGGTATTTGGAACACAAAGTCTCTAATACTTCTGTGTTACCTCTATCAGATGTCAGAGGAAATGATAGGACAAATTGAAAATGAGGGAAGCAGCGGTACCTATGAAAAACAGGGAAATGAGCTTACTGATGGCTTCAAAGACATTTAATGTGCCAAGATCTACACTGAAACATTATGTTAGAAAACCAGCATCAAGGCAACTAGCAACTCCAAATCCTTTTCCCGCCTATGGCAGGGTCGGATACCCATCTTGTCCCTCTCATTGGACACAAGGGCGATAAATTGGACAGCATCTTTCAACAGCTGGTTGCCGACCAAAGCTGCAACCCCTATGCTTATTGATCGCTGGTCTACTGTTCGTTGGAGCACTCCACCAACTCCCTGGGACGAGCTTCTACACCTGGAAGTTTTTGCCTCATCTACCCGTTCCTAGAGCAGCGAGTTGCGTTGGACACACCAGTTCTCGTCTGATCACTGAAGTTAAGCAACGCAAGCCCAGTTAGTACTGACATTGGTGGTCACTCAGGAAAGCTGGGTAATGCTAATACCCAAATAATTGTAGCATTAGTGTAGTGTCTGTGCAGTGTATGCATTAGAACTATGCAATGGACGGGTGTCTAATGACCTTGTAGTTGACGGGACCTTAAACACCAACAAACAAACAAAACCCGTTGCCTAGTAGCGAAGGTTCTTTTACATGCAAATGCCATCACAAACCACACGGAACCTTGGTTTTACTTCTCGCCCGAAAGAAGCCAACCCATCTGTCCAGTATCCAACCTAGAATAACTGACACAGTTACCGAGCGTTCTATGCAATGCTCCACCGAGGTGGGATCCTTAATTTTTATGCAACTAACTAACTAAATTTCATTTGCGCATTCTTTGACTTTTTTTCGCCATTATCGATATTGGAGATATTTGGATCATTGAGATCCTGTTATGGGCGATATTAGGAACGCTTTTATGAAAAACGAGAAATTGAAGTAGGCCTATGTTAAAATATTGGGTTTTATAGTTTTAAAAATAAAAAATGGCCCAAAAACACCTGTGGAATATTAAATGATGGTTGAAAGTTCGATACTGCACCGAGGTGGGCTGGCTTCCTTCGGGGGAAGGAGAGACCCCGAGTGCGCACTCCTTCGGATGTGAAGCAAAACGGAGGACAGGGCACAATGACATTTGCACGTAAAAGAACCCTCTCTACTGTGCAGAGGGTAGCCCCTAGAGTCGGTGGAGTGCCCCAACGAACAGTAGACCGACAGTATATAAGCCCAAGGGCTGCAGCTTTGGTCGGCAACCGGCTGCGGAAAAACACTATCCAATATATCCCCCTTGTGTCCATTCAGAGGGACAAAATAGGTACCCCACCCTGCCATAGTCCGGAAAAGGGTAGGAGTTGTTATTTCATGGTTAAATACTGATTATCTCAGAGTCATTCGGGATTCACGAGTCATTCTGGGTAGCATCAGGGATGTCACGAGGGCATTTTGCGTTAAATCCGGGAACTCATGATGCCGTACAGGAGTAAATCCAGGATTTTGTGAGGGCATGCAATATTCTCAGTTAAACCTGTTAACTCCGTTAACCGAGAGTTCGGCTTATTGCGATGAGCACATCAATTCTCGCCTCAACACGGAAGTTAAGCAACGTAACCCCAGCTAGTACTACCATGGTTGGCCGCTTGGGAAAACTGGGTACTGCCAATACCCGAAAATCATCTCATTAGTGTAGTGTCTGTGAACTTCACAGTGGATGGGGATCTAGTGACCTTGTAGTTGAAGCCTTGATTCTGTAAGGACATGCAGGGTTAAATCCAGGAATCTGTGAGGACATACAGTTAAATCCTCGATTCTGTGACGGCATACAGGGTTCAATCCGTGATTCCGTGAAAGCACACTTGATTAAATCCGGGATTCGTGATCTTGTGAGATCATTAAATTGGGGATCCCAGGATTTCACTAGATCTGGAGTGGGGAACCTTTTCATTTCTGAAGGCCGCGTTCAGGTTCCCCACCCCTGCACTAGACCATTGACAGTTACATCCAGCATTCTAAGAGGTCAATAACATCAATTAATAACTGTGGATCCCATCCTCCGCTTGTTACCACTTCTTGAATTGTTCAGCAAACACGTCCATCTAACAAGAAGGTATTTCGAGTGCTAAGCCCGACTATAAACAAGGCCCAGTACACCCTGACAATGAGTGTGCGGGGGAGGTTTAAGTAGATTACGTGGGCTATTCTTTTAGCAGCTGGCATAAGCGACAAACTCAGGAACGAACTTCAAATGCTCTTCCCTGGCAGCACCAATTGAGAGATCATAACAAATTTCTCGGTCCCTCTCCGCTCCTTCTCCCCAAATATTCACGCACTTAAGCTGAAAGAGTCTCCCACTAATGCTTAATATGACGTTGGTAAACGTTAAAACAGCATAAAACGTTGAGTCGCCGGAAATAAATATCGATTTTTTTTGTGTCTAAGCGAGCCTTTTTGGACCCAGCTAAATGGCGCCCAATCCTTTTTTGTTTTCTACTTCTATATACAGATGACAACGGATTAAATTAAGCGCATTATAATACAAATGTTCATTTGTTTTACTGTGACTGACACTCGTGAATCAACGTCATATCAACGCTATAACACGGAGAGGGTTATTTGAAGAGCACCCTTCCACTTTCAAGCCCGCATAATGCCCGTATTATACAGGCATGTGTTTCCACGGGGGACGGGCCAAACAAGTCATCCGTCCCTCAGACCGAAAAATGCGTGTCCTTGGATACATAAATGGTGCTGATTCTTCAAACACTGCTTCCGAGGTTTGCCTCCTCTCCTGGAATATTGTCTCCAAGCTTTGCCCCTCTCCCGGAACATTGTCTCCAGGCTTTGACTCCTCTCCTGGAAGATTGTCTCAAGGCTTTTCCCCTCTCCTGGAACATTGTCTCAAGGCTTTTCCCCTCTCCTGGAACATTATCTTCAAGCTTTACCGCCTTTCCTGGAACATTGTCTCTAAGCTTTGCTTCCTCAAACAAAGCAACTCCTAACCCTTTCCCGCCTATGACAATGTCTCTAAGCTTTACACCACGCAGTTCTTAACCCATTCCCACCTATGACAGGTAACCATCTTGTCCCTCTGAATGGACACAAAGGTGATATAACTTTGTAGGGACACGATCCCTTACACTCCTCTGACCCCACAAAAGCATACACCCCTGCAATGCACACATTTAAATGAATTAAAAAAAATCATTGTCTTTAGGTCCTATTGTCATTGCATCCTGTGTGCAACAATAGGACCTCTACATTGAGTTGCAAGACCTTTTGTAGGTGCATCCTGCATGGTCCCTTGACAGTGAATCATGGTGGGTACCCTTTTGTCACAGGACCCAACCATGGTCAAGGACCTCAGGATGCAAGGTCATAAAGGGTATGTTTTGGGGTTGGAAAGTTTTTTAGGAATCAGATAGTCACAGTCAGAGATTCTAGAGACAGTCACTCACCAACCATCTAACGGTCTTGACACAGACACTCATCAGATTGTACACTGAGACCTTCATTCGATAATCATCAAACAGTTTTGAGATTTATCAGTCAATTTTGGATTATTCATTGATTTGGTCTCGGACCGGTGATTCCTTGTACCGGGTATCCTGGAATACCCGCCAGCTGACTGTCCTTGGAATAAAACCCGATTTTATCTTGTTGTTTTACCAAACGTGTGTCTCATCATTTCTTTGACACCCTGCATCATCAGTACCCGTGATATCGCGATAACTTATTTGACAGTATTCCTCGGTAGGCGGATTCCGACCAAAGATACAACCCCTATGCGTATTTATCGTCAGTCTACTGTTCGTTGGGGTACTCCACCGGCGCCGAGGGGCGAGGGAGTTTTACCTGGGAGTTTTACCCGTTGAATAGTAGAAAGAGGTTATACGTGGAAATAGCATCGCACACAACGGTTTTACTTTCATCCGAAGGAAGGCGGCTCGGGGCCTCCGTCTCTTTATCGTCCGAAAGAAGCTACCCCACCTGAAACCACTGATGCAGTAAATCGAGGGCGCTATCTACTGAGCCACCGAGTCAGAGTGGCGGTTGTTTTTTCAATTCTTCTAATGGCCTCTTTTAGAAGGTTTGGCGTCAATTTCATCAAAGTTTTAGTATAATGGACTTAATGGCCAGCCATTCTTCCATTTTCATTTCACTTTTGTTGCCGAACCTTTGTGTCAGTTTTATTTTCCAAACTACCCCATAAATGCTATAGGGCAGTGGTCGGCAACTCATCAGTCAAAATATCAACGATTGAGATTTCTTTGAGAGCAACATTTCTTTAACTATCTAGGTAGTAGCACTATGGCGGTTGTCCTGGCTGGTTCACGTTTGGTATTTGACGGAAAAT
>JAAFCE010006156.1:3324510-3366485 GCA_013389805.1 Trigoniulus corallinus | reverse complement strand
TTAAATTTAGTAGCTGACACACCAAAAATTTCGAAACCCGTAACCCTATCAAATAACCGGCGTCTCCCAATATCGACTACAAGATTAAAATGAGTGAGGAAATCGGCCCCCAAGATTGCATGCGAAATATCTGCTACCACAAAATCCCATGCCAAGGCACGACGTAGACCTAGGTCCAGAGTAAGACGTTGTGTGCCAAAAGTATCAATAACGGATTTGTTAGCGGCATACAATTTGAAGTCACTAGGATGTAAATGTCGAGCATCAACTAGTGACCGAGGCAATAAACTTAAATCGGCCCCTGTGTCTATTAAGAATTTTATATTGGTCGATGTATCCTTAATGAAGAACAGACGACAAGGTCTACGGCCATCACCACTTCTCGTCTCTAGAAGTGATGGCCTTAGCCGTTTCCCGCCTCACAAGGTGCACGGCACTTCTTGGCATTATCACCAAACGTCCGGTGATACCAACAAAAATTACCTTCTTGAGAGGCAGGAGTTGAACTTGCCCTATTTCGATACCGTGAATTTGATCGGGTGCGAGAGCGCTTTCTTTCTCCGTAAACTGCCCGACGAGGGTGTCTTTGCTCTAAACATATTGAATTGACTTTGGCTGTAAGCTCATCAATCTTAGCCAAAATCAATGACATCTCACGATCCTGAAGAGAGAACTTCGTTGGCACATCATTGGAGACAGTTAAAGGATCAATACTAGAAGTGGTTGTAGTAGCAGCATTTACTAGAAGGTCAGAAGCAGGACCAGGTTGCAAAACTGTAGGATCCAACACCTCGACAATCTTATCAGCCATTTCTGCCAATTTGTCGAGAGTCGTTGTTGAATCGGCCGTGGCTAATACTACACGCACCTGACGAGGTAATCGGGTTAAAAATAACTCCTTGATGATCGATGCATCTCCTGGGGTATTACTTGTATCCCCTGCCAGCTGCTGCATACGTCGTAGGAGTTGAGAGGGTTTCATGTCCCCCAGCTGTTGACTAGTCAACAACTGGTGCAACTTCTGACGCTGAGATAAAGAGATCCGCAAGGTAATTGCCTGCTTAATGGCATCATAAGAATTCCTCTCAGGTGGTCTTAAGATGAGGTCCCTAACATCAGACACAATTTCATGAGGCAAGGCATCGATGACCAAATCAAACTTCTTTGAGTCAGCCTTAATTTGGTGTATCCGAAACCGGTGCTCAATTGTGGCGAACCACATCTCGGGATCGTGACTCCAAAAGGGAGGGAGCTTAAAAAGTTTCAGATTTTGCTGCACTGCATTTATATTGTCCTCCTGAGAACCAGCCAACTCTGGCTGTAATATGGGTGGTTGTTCACTTGCCATAATTCTATCAACTAATAAATTTAAGTAGAATCTACCTTACCAGAAGAAAAAAAAATTTTTTTTTTTTTTTTTTGTTGGTTGAATTTGGTGACTAGCACATAATAATTACTCCTCACTAATGCAAATTCCACTTATTCCGCTTATTCAAATGTGTGTAAGGTAGGATCACGTCCGGGTCACTAGTTATGGCGGTTGTCCTGGCTGGTTCACGTTTGGTATTTGACGGAAAATCGTTATATCAATAAAGTTTATTGTAAAGATGATAAAAATAAAATAATCACTAATTTACCGTTAACGGAATTAAAATGAATCACTTGAGATAACACACAACAGATATTCAATATTTAAATGTAAGTGAAAAGGATCGTCTCCAAAACGAGTGCCGTTTTTCAACTCAATACTGTCTGACTGACTCTAAACCGAAATTCTGTTATTTTTAAATGACAGAACGAAGAAACAATTTAAATTAGCCAATAAACAGCAAGCTGCACAGAACGTGCAACAATCAGAAAAAGAGAGCGTGCATGGAACATTCCATGGAACACGCTACAGCACCATTTATTATTACCTTAATAATGATCTTAGTTATTGATAAAAATTAAATTTTTAGAACTGGTTGGTTAGAAAAATACAGCTAACTTTGTGCTTCAAGAAGACACTTTTGTCACCAACGTGTGATTTGAGGAATGACCACTTTACACAATGAGACTGCTGACTGAATGACTCACTTTGTTTGTTTGTTTGTTGGTGTTTAAGGTCCCGTCAACTACAAGGTCATTAGAGACCCGTCCATTGCACAGTTCTAATGCATAGACTGCACAGACACTACACTAATGCGACGATTATTGGGTATTAGCAGTACCCAGCTTTCCCGAGCGACCACCCATGTCAGTACTAACTGGGATTGCGTTGATTAACTTCAGTGATCGGACAAGAACTGGTGTGTCCAACGCAACTCGCCGCTCCCGAATGACTCACTCAACTCGTGCATAAGGCCACAGGCGTCGCTAGGGTTGGTGTCCCCCCCTCTCCAGAAAAAAAAAAGCCGCTCTGTTCCTTCTTCTGATTTGGTGTCCCCCATTTGTCATGGTGCGAGTGGAGTCACCCGGTGTGGCCCGCACCCCCTAGTGACGCCACTGCATAAGACCCTTTGTCTACTGCCGCAACGCAACTGCAACTCGAATGACAAGTAATCGAATTTCAGTTTCTTTTTAGTTGTATGCTAGCCTGACTGATGTTAACGACATGGACTTTTCCCAACAAAAACTGCAACGCAATGTAAAGGAAACTGGTTTGAAACGAGTTGCATCGCAACTGAGCTCGTCAGTGTCACTGCAACTGTCAAGCAATTCGCATCATTCGCAAAATACTCTCTTCGTTTGAACTACTCGGCATCATAAGTGCAACTACTGCCAAAGAGTTGCATCTGTGAACGAAAGTGGCATTGCAATTAATTTTAGTTGCATTGCATTTCAGTTGAGTTGGAGTTGGGTTGCAGTTGCGTTGTGGCAGTGGACGAAGTGGCTTAGTCAACTGTGCCTCCAAAGCGTCACCTAACGCCTGTGCAACGTCTTCTGTTACCCGAGCCATACTGCTGTGCATGCCTGCGCACCAACACTCATTTGTGGAAGAGCCGCAGTTTGCCAACTGCTAAAGGGGGATGCGGTCTGGAGATTTTGATGGCCATTTTAATCAGTTTTGGGCATTTTGTACGTCAGCCGGAACCTAATATTTGTTACAATGTGTTTGGGGACATTACCACAGCAAAACTGAAAAATGGTGACCAAGGCCCAATATTTCAGTGCTAGCTTGTAGATTTCCTTTGACAATATTTATGTAGTACTGATGGCCCACCACTCCTTCAATAAACGCCAGGCTCTCCACCGCAGAAGCTATCAGACACCCCCTCACCATCACAGCTACTGTTGCCAACATATTGTTTTTCCAGCTCAATACTTCACTTTCCGTAAACTAAAACTTTACCATGACACCCATCATCATCTCACCCTACTCCAGCCAGTGGCTGGGTCAGGTCTGCGGGTTTCAATCCTCACCTCCGCCTATCCCCAACCAGGCCGTTATCCACCCCGCACACAACCATGTCCCTCTGCACCACCTGTTCCCACGTCCGGGGGGGGGGAGCGGCGAATTGCGTTGGACACACCAGTTCTCGTCCGATCACTGAAGTTAAGCAATCCAACTCCAACTAGTACTAACATGGGTGGCCGCTTGGGAAAACTGGGTACTGCTAATACCCAAAAAAATCGTCCCATTAGTGCAGTGTCTGCGCAGTCGCTGCATAACAACTATGCTGTGGACGGGGCTCTAATGACCTTGTAGTTGAAGGGCCCTAAAACTCCAAAAAAGAAAAACAATCCCACGTCCGCTTTGGTCTTCCTTTCCCTCTGGTGCCCTCAATCATCTGCAGTTCCATGACGGACTTAATGAGTTCCTCCTCACCCCTTCTAATCACATGCCCATACCATCTCAACCTATTTTGTCTCATCTTTCCCGCGATGTCTCCCATCGAACATATGTTCGAGGCAGCCTGACGAATTCTGTCGGATCGCGACACCCCACTCGTGAAGCGCAGCATTCCCATCTTGGCCAATGGCATTCTCCTTTCATGGTTCTTCCTCGCGGTCCAACACTCTGAGCCATACATCATAGCTGGTCTAACCACAGTTCTGTAAACTTTGCCTTTCAGTTTTATTGGAACCCGGCGGTCGCACAGGGCTCCACTTTAGCCATCCTGCCTCAATTGATCCTATGGGCCACATCTGAGTCTATTTCACCGTTTCGCTGTAACAATGATCCTAAATATCTAAACTCTTCACCGCAGGTATTACCTCACTTCCAGAGCGAACCTCGCCGTCTGTTACCTGGCCCTTCTAATTGAAAGTTAGGTATTTTGTCTTTCTCATATTCACCTTCAGGCTCCCCTTTTCCATTGCTATTTGGATGTCTTGTAGGCCTTTTTGTGCTTCATCTTTGGACTCTGCAAGCTTTCCCACATCATAGGCAAATACCATGCACTGAGGTGCCCAGTCCCCTATTCCCGCCAGCAGCTCATCCATGACTACAGTAAACAAGGATGGGCTAAATGCTGACCCATGATGGACACCAACCTGCACCTTGAAGCTTCTAGTATTTCCCTATGCCGTCCTCACCCTAGCGATGGAGCCATTGTACATGTCTTGCACTATTCTAATATGGCCTTCATTACCCCATTCCTTCTTAGAACGTTCCATACTACCTGACTAGGGACACTATCGTGCTCCTTCTGTACTGCTCTACGCTTCTCTATCATCTGCCTTAGGATAAATATTGGTTCCATTTTAGACCTAACGGGCATAAACCCAAATTGATTACCCCGGACACTAGTTTGCTCTTTGAAGCGACATTCAATGACTATCTCCCATAGCTTCATAGACTGGCTCATTAGCTTAAATCCTCAGTTGTACGTCAGAACAGGTTGTACGTAAAGATATACAGTAGTAGTGTGTGGGGTGTAAGGGTACGTTTTTTGAAGACGGGCAGTAGTGGAGGGCTAGAACTCGCAGACCTGATCCTGCCATAAGCGGGATAACATATATTTGTTTTCTTTTTGTTTTGAGAAATTTCAGACGTAGACTTTTTCATTCATAATACACCAAAATTTGCAGTCTCCCTTAAGTGCCAATTTTTTTTCTGTTCACTGTATTTACTCTATGAAGAACCAAACAATGCCACTCTACAAATATTTCCATGTATAAAGGGTTTCTCTACGAACAATTGACCTGATACATACCATTCCGGACCTGGATTTATGGTAAAGGTCTCATTTGGACTCCCCTCGCTCGCTCAAGTGAGGAATGTTAAGGATTGGGCAACGGAAGCTAGTTTAATGATGGAAAGGAGTAATAACCCTACAATGCTACTGTTCAAAAATGACCCATTAATGCTACACGGGTCTACGTCAATTTGGCGCATGACAATTTGGCGTATGGCAATTTGGCGTAGTCAATTTGGTTAATGACAATTTGACGTACATACAAATTTGGCGTATGACAATTTGGCGCATATATAATTTGGCGTACATACAAATTTGGCGTACATACCGATCTCTTGGGTGCCCAAATTTGTTCAAAATTGCAACGGTCATAACAACATATTTCAACAGTCATTGCAAGGTAATAGAACAATGAATGCCTACCATAACAAATTTGTATGTACGCCAAATTGTCATACGCCAAATTTTCCGTACGCCAAATTGTCACACGCCAAATGTGTATGTACGCCAAATTGACTACGCCAAATTGCCATACGCCAAATTGACGTGATCCCATGCTACACAGGGGTACAGGTGTACCCCAATTTGAAACCCATTTCTCCATGCTTAACAATAAATTTATTGCATTTTCAGTGCAACATTATGAAAGAATAATTCAATAAGTGCTCAGAAACATAGAAAAAATATCATTATAAACAATCTGAACGATTTTAATCAGCAATTTAAAGAAAATGGATATTTTGCCCATTATGCCCTGCAGATGGCTTTTCCTGCAAGGCGTGCAAGCTTTCAATGCAATTCCTATGGCCATTTAAAAGTTACACAAACGCTACACAGGGGTACAGCAGTACCCCACCCATCATTATTTGAAAAATGAAAAGCAATTAACCACCCATCTGTGACTTATCAGAAAGTTCAACCTATCACGTTAATATACAGTGAATCCCATTGTGCCAGGGCCACCCACAGAGAAGAGAGAGGAAAAAGAAAAATCCTGGGTTACACCAGTACCCCCGTGTAGCGTTAGAGGGTTAAGGATCACTTTAAATGAGACCTACAGTGCCGGGGGTGTGGTTTACCACTAACCAATGGAACTACACTCAGCGAGCAAAATTTCGCATATGGTGATTAAGACATTTGCTCACCCTGACCGGAAACCACCCCTTGAACGCAAAATGCAGTTCTCCTTTAACCCCACAGACAGTGAGCCACCTTCTCAAGTCAGGAGGAGGAGAATTTCGGTATTTCGCACTCAAGACATATGTGCTCTATTAAAACAGTATCCAATTACCATCATTATTATTATTCCCGGTCCCCTTTTCCGCCTAGTGCAGAGTGCCATTCATGGGAATGTCAGAAGGCATTTTGCCGTAGTTGGCCACCGACCCGCATCCCGACGGCGGATATTTTATAACCGCTTTTGAACAAGCAACAACTACTAATTTTCCCGCCTGTGGCAGGGTCCGGTATCAATTTTATCCCAATGAGGATTTGTTGGACGGTATTTTTGCGCAGCCGGCTATTATTCCAATGCTGCAACTCCTACTTAACTTTAGTGATCAGACGAGAACTGGTGTGCCCAACGCAATACAGCCGCTCTGCCGTTATGTCATTTGCAACATAACCAATAATGCAATCTGCTTCAAATTCCAGTCTTTCAGGTGCTCTGAATTCGTTCATGGAGTAACTCTGTTGTACTGGATTTGAGCAGGTTGTGACTGTGTCAACTCATGAGAGGAAGGGGATTTTAGACCTAGTTTTTACTAATGTGCCTAGCTCTGTCAAGCAGCAGAATCCATTTTAATGGTAAGGCTTCAGAATGGACACATGCATTGCAAGGGTAGTGGATGAGGGTGGGGGGGGGGTTATCTTTCTGCACAGAATTGCAACAAGAGCTAAACAAGATATATGCTTGGAGCAGAAAGTGGGAGTTGCCATTAAATCTGCACAAAGGTAGCTTCCTTTGAGTGAGCAGGTCTAGAAGCAGGTGGATTTTCCTTATTGCATAGGTGGTGTTATGGTTAATAGGATTGAGATCCAGGGCGTGCCCTCGGTTTGGTTAGAAGAGTGCTGGGGGACAGCACTCTTCTAACTTTTTCACTGGTAAGGCCAATTGTGGAGTACTGCAGTCCAATTTGGTTTCCCTTTAGGCAGGGTATATCTTGGGAAATTGAAATGATCCAAAGGAGGGCAGCAAGAATTGTGCTGAGTCGCTCCTTTCATAGATCGAGTGTCTCAAGTATGATCACAGAATTAGGATGGGACTCACTGCGTCAGAAGCAGGTATCTGACAGCATTAAGCTCTATCACACACTATTGAAACTAGGGTACAAGGGTAATCGAGGTGGTAGCTTATCCCATGCAGACGATATGGGAAGAAATGATCATCCATCCAACTTGAATGATCAGGGTAAATTACTGGTCTTTTCTTCCAAATGTCATTCGACAATGGAATTTTCTTAGTGAGGATAATGTGAGGAGACCGTCGTAAGGCCGCCTCTGATCTAAGGAAGCCATCAGTCTCCCGTAGAATTGATCATGAACTTAGGAAGGCAACTAAGCTGAACACCGAACCATCGAGGGAAGTTGACAGCTGATATAATTCCCCCAAAATGAAATATTAATGGATAGTTTCACGACAGTAATTAGCTTTGAGAGAGAACAGGCATTACACTGATGAAAAGTGACGTACAGCTCAATTTAATCTTCAATTGCATCTACCTTTTGCAGTTGAAATCTACAGTACAGTACCTTGCAAGCTGAACCACCTGTGAATTCAAAACATACCTCAATGATCTACGAATAAACAACCTTCACATCATCATCTCATTCCGAGCCATCTGTTTCTTCCTCAGACATTCCAAGTCAGTCCAAATTACAGTCCATAAGTGATATTTTCAGTGAATAAACTAAGCTTCTCTCAACTTTGTACCTATGTTCTTGGGGTCAGAAAACAACCATCAAGAGTCATGGTGCCACTTCACTGTGTACGTCAAAGATTTGATTTTTCTCTTCTTTTTCCACAGCCCTCGCTTTTCTTCACTCGATAATCTCAACTTAAATCAACGAAACTGTCAGATCTCTGCTTCTCTTTCACGCAACTAGAAAATTCGAAAAACTATTCTCGAGGCAGAGAGGGAGAAACAGACACACAGAGAGAGAGAGAGAGTGTCATTAATAATAACAACATCATCATATTAAATGACAGAGGAGGCCCATTTAGTGATCCGTTGTCTGCAGATCTACTTCTCAACACTTACCATCATCATCATCCCCCTATCCCGCCTGTGGCAAGGTCGGGTCTGCGGGTTCTAGCCCTCCACTCCTGTCTATCTCCCACCAGGTCCCCGTCCACCTCACACTCAACCATATTACGGACAACCTGCTCCCACGTCTGCTTCGGTCTCCCCCTGCCCCGGGTGCTTCCAACCACTTGCATTCTTGAAATGCACATAACGAGCTCCTCCTCACCTCTTCTCATTACGTGTCCATACCACCTCAACCTGCCCTCCCTCACATTTTCCGTCATGTTCACCACCCCAAGGCTACCTCTAATATACACCTTCCTAATTCTTACAGCTCTCGACACCCCACTCATATACCGCAGCATTCGCATCTCAGCTACTTGACTTCTATTGACGTGGCTCTTATTCACTGCCCAACACTCTGATCCATATAGCAACGGTGGTCTAACCACTGCCCTGTAAACCTTCCCTTTCAACTTGATTGGGACCCTCCCCTCCTATCACACGGGACTCCACCTGTCTGTCTCCACTTCAACCATCCCCCATTGATTCTATGGTTCACATCAGACTTTATCTCCCCATTTCTTTGGAACGTTGATCCTAAGTACTTTACCTCTTGCACCTGTTTCACCAATTCGCCCCTAGAAAGTACGTCACCGTTATTTTCCTGTCCTTTCAAATGGAATGCTAAATACTCTGTCTCCTTCACGTTTATCTTTACTCTGACGCCCGGAATAAGTTTTCACCGCAACAATCACAGTTTGAATTCGATAGCTACCTCATTTTTCCAACATGGGAAAAATGCTGAGATTTCTTGCAGCTTATGTAGCAATTCTTTAGTGCTGATATTAGAATAGACTATAGCCCTTGTTGAATACAACACAGCGGATATGTAGACTACAGCAGCAGCAACGGCGACGGCGATGTAAACGGTGACAAGCAAAATATGAAAAACGTACAAATTAAAAGGAGCGAAACGCAACTAAATGTCAAGTCTACTTACTTTGTCCATCGAACTTTCGTATAATAGTGTCGATGAATGTGTTTTGAGGCGCCACATGACCTCTGCGAACAGGCATTTTTTTATTCTCTTATTCCCTTTCTCGGCGGCGTTGCCTTCTCAATAGAAAAAAGCATCTGGGTGTGCTCCACGATGACACTGTTGAAAACACATTTTGGAGTACATCCAAACGGCAAACAACATCTATTGGTTATTCAATAGAAATGGAGTAGAAAATACAGGGCCATTTTGGCATTTTTAACTATTCAAATCGATCATTGAGAAGTGAAATAACGGTTCAGCAAGACTTATGCAATTAGAACGCAATCGAACGTTCGAAAATAGGTTTCGACGCACAAACGGTTATTTCTGACCATTCAGCTTTCTCACACAGAAAAACCTTTCCTAATTATCTCTTTCTCTTTATCACAGAAATGAGAGAGAAAAGCCTGCACATCAAATAGCATCATTCGAATTACAGACTAAAATTATCTGCCGCGCGGCAGAAAGATGAACTGTTCGTTCGGTCATGTTTACATCTTGAAGATGAGCGTGAAACGTCATGCAACACCTAGGGACATCCCAAAATTACGCAGTGTTTCTTTCAATATTAGCTAATGGTCTTTTTTTCAGAAATAAAACCCGTTTTGCACTACTGCAGTCTTTTTCTTCAAAACTAGTTTCAAATGCCATCAGAACCATGCCGAAATTCCAATGGTTTCCTCACCCGCTGGCCGTAATAATAGGAACGAACTTCATCGATTTCGAACGGATAGGGACGGTCACATAGTGAGGCCACCAGCAAACGTTTCTCGTCACAACACGAAAGCGAAGATGAAAAAGAAATCACTTTCGGCCACTAAGTCTCTAAAATCGACAAATCTATAGTAAGTCTACTTTGTCAATGTTTTTGTCGCTTAGCTACGAACATTCTGATTCCAAATTCAGTTACAGTTAATACGTACAGTACCTCCTCCATGGACACACAAGCAGACATGGTTACCGATCTGAAAAATAGTCTTAATTTGTTTTAATCTCGAAGCGGGCCTCGTTGAGACGTAAATGTTTCTTAGTTACATCAAAATAAACAATATAGTCATTATCTACAATAAAACTGTCACTTTTTATGGAATAATAACCCTAAGAAGGAGGTCATAACCTTTTCGTCTTCCATATAAGACAACTCTGGCTTAGCTACGACCGTTCACTGTCACCAGCACTTCGGTAACGAGATCGATACTCGCTAACGATAGAGAGCAAAATCCTGTTCCGCAAAGCCGGGAGCGGCAAATTGCATTGGACACACTTCTTAATGAAGTTAAGAAACGCAACCCCAGCTTGTACTGACACGGGTGGCCGTTTGGGAAAACTGGGTACTAGTAATACCCAAAAACCGTTGCGTTAGCGCAGTGTCTGTGCAGCCTCTGTTTTAGAACTACGCCGTGGACGGGGGTCTAATGATCTAATAGTTGAAGGGACCTAAACCACCAACGAAACAAATGCATACAAGTCAATTTGTAGGAGCTACACCCTCAGTCCAGTATTGAACCTAGAACTACTGACAATTCGTAAGGCCGCTAAAAAAACCAACTCGTAACTTTGCCCATCTATGGCAGGGTCGGGTATCCAGCTTGACCCTCTGAATGGACACACCCGTGATATATTGGGCTGTAGCTTTCCGAACGCGGCAGCCCCTATGGTTATATATCGTCGGTCAATTGTTCGTTGGGGCATGCAACCAACGCTGGGGGGAGCTCCTACACCTGGGGAGTTTTGTCATTATTATTATTTCATGTACTATACAGGGTGGTGATGATAAGGCGCCCCCCTTACTTTTATAACTGAGGCAGATATGTCAATTGAGATGAATACATTGAATAGGAAGTTGTGGGTGACCAATCCCATGGTGCATTCGTCTTCATCCCAAATACCGTAATTATTCTAATAAACGGCGCCCTCTAATAACCGGCGCACCTTTCAGCCGAAAAAAATAATAAACGGCGCGCCGTTTATTTCAAAACTGTCTGGAAGTGATCGTGCAAGTTAACTTGAATTTTTTTAATGATTAACCCTTTAATGCTACACTGGGGTACTGGTATCATCATCACACCCTTATCCATCCTGTGGCAGGGTTGGGTCCGTGGGTCCATTGAACATGCTATGACTGGGAACACCCCAGCCAGGCGTCTGGAACCCGCAGGAATACTTGTGGGTGACCCTGGTGCAATGCGATTCACAGTACTTTCACATGATAGGTTGACCTTCCTAATAAGTCACAGTCGTGTTAACTAAGCTTTAGTGCAGATATTGTTGAAAGAAAAGTTTCAAAGAGAAAGTATTCTTTAGCATTTAAATTTTTGGCAATTTCTGCAGTTGAGAATGATAGTAATCGTCCTATGGCTAAACCTCTACAGTTATCTGAATCTAGGGTAAGGATTTAAATTTTATATGAACCATTGATTATTTTTCTCAATTTCATTTTGCCAATAAATTCAGATGCGAGAGTGGCATCAGCAAATATCAAAATTAATGCAATCAACTTCTCTGGCTAAAAGGTTTCCATTTATAAATTGGTTGTTTTGTTTTATCCATGTCGAGGCTCATGAAGAGGGACGCTTACCATTGGTTCAGTCTCAATAGAAGCTCCTCAGCAGACTGTAAGGTTAAAGCTAGATCCCAGGGGGAACATTGAACACTGAAAAAGTTATCATCTGCAAAGGACCATAATTGCCAGTTGATTCAAGGTTCGATACTGGACCGAGGTGGGTTGCTTTCGGGCGACAGTTGCCGCGAATGCGATTTCCTTCGGGTAAGAAGTAAACCGAGGCCCCGTGTGGTGTACGATGGTATTCGCATATTAAAGAACCCTCTCTACTATGCAATGGGAAGATGTGGCAAAATATCCAGGTGTAGGAGCTCGCCCCCCCCCCCCAGCGTTGGTGGAATGCCTTAATGAGTAGTAGACTGACGATAAAAAAAGCATAGCTGTTGCAGCTTTGGTCTTCAACCGGCTGCGGAAAAACGCCGTCCAATATATCACCCTTGCGACCATTCATAGGGAAAAGATGGGTACCCTGCCATGCCATAGGCGTAAAAAGGATTCCGATGTGTTTTACTTGTAAATGACATCGAACACCACACGGAGCACGGAATTACCTCTCATTCGACGGAAGGTGTACTAAGGACCAGTGTCTTTCAAAAGAAGCCAAACCACCTTGACCCAGCATCGAACCTGTAACCACTGACGCGGTAATCGAGCACGCTGCATCCTGCGCCAACGGGGCGGGTCTTTTTTGGTTAAAAGCCATTTACAAGCAGGGGCCACTGTAAATATAGAACAGTCAACATTCGCATTGCAATCAACTCGTGAGGTCTTTTGAGGCCATCAGACAGGTGAAACCCCCCCCCCCCCCCCTTAGGGCACTTTTTAATCCGCCGACGCCAGAAGGATGAGCTTGTACACCTAAAACGTTTTTCAACCTAACCCAGTTAGAAACGGCTGTTTTGCATGGAGTCGTAACATTGTACTGTTTGTACGCAGCACACGGAGTCACGCAATCACTTCTGATTCACCGGTCGGTGCACTGTAAATTCCCTCATCCCTGAAGTAGGCTATCAGGTTTGACCAGGATCGATCCGGGAACCATGGATTCGCTAAGAAAAGTACAGCAATCATTGAGCTATCGGGTCAAAGTAATCTGACGCATTATCCGCTTCAGTATTTCTTCCAATCGGAATCAATGACCTAGGGGAGGATGAAACCAACACACTTTAACTTGCCAGGAAAGTGCTACGGTGAGATGACGTCAAAGGGCGGAAAGGTGTCGATTGCTGCAGCTTAAAACACAACGCCAAAAATTTGTTTCACACAAGACGTTAGAAAATCGATTTCTCATTACAGTCGTCATTAAAACGAGCATGCGCACTCAGGTATTGGAATGTGCACCTCACTCGATGCCAAGTAATTGGAAAGTGTCAAGATATCAATAACGCAACGTGCAGCAACAAAAAAAACTACTAACCCTTTCCCGCCTATGGCAGCGTCTGAGTCCCTCTGAATAGACACATGGGCGATCTATTTAAAATTAGGCCTATTTTTACGCAGCCGACTGCCGACCAAAGCTGCAACAAAAACGCAACTCCTAACCCTTTTCACGCTTATGGCAGTTTCGGGCACCCATCTTGTCCTTCTGAATGGACACAAGGGCGATATATTAGACAGTGTTTTTCCACAACCGGTTGCCGACTCATTGTGGGTCTCCTGTTCGTTCGGAGTATTCCACCGACGCCAGGGGGGGGCGAGCTCCTACACCTGAAAATTATGCTTCATCTACCCGTTGCATAGTAGGGAGGGTTCTTTCACGTGCAAATGCCATCGCACACCACACGGGACCTCTCTTTTACTTCTCATCCCAACGAAGGTTCATTCGGGGCCCGAAAGAAGCCAACTCACCTCGGTCCAGTATCGAACCTAGAACTACTGACGCAGTTACCGAACGTAGTACACACCACACCACCAAGGCGCGTTTGACAAAAGCTGCAGCCCCTATTCTTATTTATCATCGGTCTACTGTTCGTTGGGACACCCCACCGGCGTGACGCCAAGAGGAGGGGGGGGCGAGCTCCAACACCTGGAAATTTTGCCTCATCTACTCCTTGAGTAATACATAAAGGATTCTTTCATGTTCAAATGTCACGGTACGCCACACGGGGCCACGGCTTTTCTTCCCATCTGACGCAAGACGCAATGGAGACCTTTCTTTCACCGGAATAGAGCCAACAAACCTCGATCCAGGTTAGAACCTGTAACCCCTGATGCAGCAATCGAGCACGCTACCTCCTACGCCACGAGAGGGGTTAATACTGTAACCTTGCTGGTTGTCCAAAAGACATTTAGTATTAGATCAGAGCACCGCAGTTGTTATTTTCAATGGCCATCAAATACCTAATTTCATATTGCCTTCAAATTTCTACTTACATATCGCCTTCGCCGAGATCACAATCACCCTGTGGTGCCTCGGTTGCAAGGGGGTAACGTATGTAAGGGGTGACAGTACGATACTCGATCGCCGTTGGGCTGCCTTCTTTCAGGCGAGAGGGAGAGAGGTCCCGAATACATTTTCTGTCGGATGGGAAGTAAAGCTGTAACCCCGTGTGGTGCACGTGGCTCTTCCTCACTGCCCAACACTGATTCATAGGGCATAACTGGTCTAACCACTGCCCTGTAAAACTTCCCTTTCTAATATATTGAGATCCTCCTGATACGCAGGACTTGACCATTCAGCCAGAAGCAATAATTTGTTTCATTTTTGTTTTAGGGTACTTCAACTATAAGGTCATTAGAGCCCCGTCCACTGCGTAGTTCTAATGCAGAGACTGCACAGACACTACGCTAATGCGACGACTTTTTGGTGTTAACGGTCCCGAAGCGGTCAACCATGTTAGTATTAGCTGGGATTGCGTTGCCTAACTTCAGTTATCAGACGAGAACTGGTGTCCAATGAAATAAGCCGCTCCCACCCTGTCTCATATGGCATCAGTGTATTTCCTCTGTTTTGTTGGGGAATTTCGAACACCTAATAACCCGCTCTTCTCTCCATGGATGTGCCTTGTCTGCCACTTTCACTCAGATTTCTAACATAAGTAACCTATAGCCACATTCTTTATGAAAATTGTCACTGGGGAGTGGCCATCAATCTCAAACCTCTGTTGGGTGTCATTTATTTTTATTACAATGAAAATCGTTTAACACTAAACTGAAACAAAGCAACTCCTAACCCTTTTCCCGCCTATCGCAGGGTCGGGTACCCATTTGTCCCTCTGAATGGACACAGGGCGATATATTGGTCATAGTGTTTTCTGCAGCCGGTTGCCGGCCAAAGCTGCACCTCTACGCTTATTTATCGTCGGTCTAGTGTTCGTTGGGGAATGCTACCGACGCCAGGGGGAGAGCTCCTACACCTGGAAATTTTGCCTCATCTACCCGTTGAGTAGCAGAGAGGGTTCTTTTACGTGCAAGTGCCAGCGTACACCCACACGGGACCGCGGTTTTACTTTTCATCCGAAAGAAGGCACACTCGCGGCTTTACTCTCGCCCGAAAGAAGCCGACCCACCTCGGTCCAGTGTCGAACCTAGAACTACTGGCGCAGTTACCGAGCGTGTTAACCACTACACCACAGCGGCGGGCTAACACTTAACTGAAAGCACCGAAAAAAATATTGAGCCTGCATGCGACAACATGGAGAGTTTTACATGCAGAACACCTCCATCCATACCACATGCAACCTGTTCATTATTGAATGCTGAGGATTATCAAATTGTGAGTCCACTTTGCAGGATGGTTTAAACAAACAGCGGAGCATCCACCATTCCCTGCCCATGTTCTTTTCACAGATGTAGTCACATTTACATGAGAAGGTGTTTTTAATGTGCATAATAGCCACGTTTGGAGCCATGAGAATCCACATGTTTGGCGTCCACGTGCTTTTCAGTCAACGTCTGAGCAGGCATCTTAGGTGACTTCCTGATTGGCCCTTATTTACTCCCACATCATCTGAATCGCCAGATCTACCTCATCTTTCTGCAGGAAACAATGCTAGAGCTTCTGAACAATGTGCTTGCTACCATTTGCAATCAGATATGGTTCCAACTTTATTAGGCCCCTGCACATTTCAGCATTAATGTGCTTTGGGGACCATTGGATTGGCAGAGGTGGGCCTGTTGATTGGCCACCAAGATCTCTAGATCTGTCCTGTCTTGATTTTTTCTTGTGGGGGCAAATGAAGAGCATGGTGTATGCGACCCCTGTTGAAACCAATGACGATCTCGTAGTCAGGATTGCCATTGCTGCTGATAGTGTTAATGACATCACTTGTTTGTTTGTTGGTGTTTTAGGGCCCTTCAACTACAAAGGTCATAGCATAGTTCACATAGTTCTTACGCAGAGACTGCACAGACACTACACTAATGCGACGATTTTTGGGTATTAGCAGTACCCATTTTAGCAAACGGCCACCCATGTCAGTACTAGCTGGGATTGTGCTGCTTAACTTCAGTGATTATACGAGAACTGGTGTGTCCAATGCAATTCGCAGCTCCCTTAATGACCTGGCTGCTTTCTTCGAAAGGGTGTGGCAATCCATGCATAGGTGCTGTCAGGCTTTGTGACTGCTAATGGTAGTGTCGTTGAACATTTATTGTGAGTGGTTATCAATAAATAAACTGTTGAATTGTGTGACTCATCATTTTGTGTTATAACGTTTTAATGGGGCTCTTTAGACCATCCGTTCCTTGGCAAAAAAGTGCCCACTACTACCATGTTTCGTTTGGACGACACTATGAAAAAAGAAGATTATTTGAAGATTCTGCAAGATAATTTGTTGATTAGTGTGGATCATTTAAGGCTAGGACCAAGTTGGATCTTTCAGCAGGACAATGATCCAAAGCATTAGTCCAATTTGGTATTACTGTATAACGTTCCAAAAATACTTGATCACCCGCCCCAGTCTCCAGATTTAAATCCCATTGAACATTTATGGAGTTATTTAGAGAAACAAATACAAAAACAGAAAATTTCCAGCATTTCCAGGCGGAAAGATGTGATTATTGAAGCGTGGGGAAAAATACCAACAAAACTCACACAAACCTTGGTGGAGTCAATGCCACGCCGATTACACAGGCCTGCAAAAAAATACTTTTTAAAAATTGTTTTACTTTTGATAACTGATTTTTATATTATTAGGTGTGCTGATTCCAAAAACGCAATTCATTTTTTTCTATCACGTAAGGTTTTCTCTCAAAACATTTTCATAGTTTGGCAGAAATAAAGGAAATTGCAGTATTTTGATGTTTCGATTTTCATTTTATCACTCCACAAATACATACTTTACATTTATGTTATAGGTCTAGTAATGATTGAATACATAATGATTTAATTTTCCTCTTGAAGTTTCTTGAGATCACTTTTTTAACCCTTACGTCAATACCCAGAAAGTTCCACATTGTTCAATAACAAGGGTACCCATATTGAATGAAATGGAATTCAGGCACACACATGTTTTGACATGCAGGTATTTCTGAAGCTATCATATTTCTTGATGCATGATGGCCCATGGATGGTCTTTATCTATTGTTTTATTATAATCTTTCAACCATAGGCAGCCAGCCTTTCGATTCGATATCAACCCAAAAATCCATTGCATAGATCATTTGAAGACGCCTGTTTCATGCATTTGCTGTCCCACACAACAGTTCTCTTATGCTTTATCATCATATCCTTTTCCCACCTGTGGCAGGGGTGGGTCAGTGGGTTCCAGACAGTGGCAGATCCAGGAGAGGGAGTAATGCAGCAATTTCTCCCCCCTCATTGCCTCAATGGGGCACATACAATTTCAACTGATGCATGATTCACCTTTGTATCTGATGAGGCATTTTTGCACTGCTATCCCCATTTCTATACTGCCAGTTCAACAGTTGCCATGCAGTCCACAGTTGGCTAAACAACTGAAGAGAGGGCACTGCCTGAGGGGCAGTAGAGCACCTGTTGAATTGCTAGCTAGATTTGTAACAACCAACTAACTAATCCCAAGTTTGTTTTGGTTTTCCCCCACGCTTCTTTCCTCTTCACATTACATGACCATACCACATGCATCCAATCATCATCATACCCTTTCCCTGCCTGTGGCTGGGTCCTGTCTGAGTTGCATCTCTCCACTCCCAAATATCTCCCACCAGGTCCCCATCCACCCCACACACCACCATTTCCTCATGTACAACCTCCACCAACCAGTGCAATAGTGTTTTGTCTGATCTGCCCAACACTAGCTGCCTAGACAGTCACAAATGCCTCTTTCCAGGGGCAGATCCAAAGTGGGGAGCAATGCAGCAATTGCTACTCCTCAGCGCCTGAATGGGGTGCAACTGATGAGGCATTTTTACATTGCTATCCACATTTCTATACTGCAAGTCCAACAGTTGCAATCAAATCTGTAGTTGGTAAACCACTGGAGATAGGACATTGTGTAAGGGGCAGCAGATGACCTATTGTACTTGCTAGCTAGATTTATAGTAAGGGATTCTGAATATTTAAAAATACTGTATTTCGGGTGCACTTTTTTGCAGTGTTCCCCCTTGATCTGCTGCTGGATCCATCACTGCCCCTTTCCTTTATGAATGGCCAACAACCCTATCATCCTTCAGCCACCTATTTCAAGGGCCAAACTATCCTGTCCAAGGGACATTTAGACAATAGTACACCATAAATAATAGCATACTATTTCTTGGCTTGTATTTACCATATACCATTTAACATTAATAAGTTCATGAATACATATGAATACATGATGACATGAATAATTTCTAAAAATTGAATTTTTTATTAAACTGTACGTGACAGAACATTTTAATTATTTTTCTAGTAATCAGCATCCATAAAACTGTAAAAAACAATAATTGTTTTGAAGACAATGTTTTTCATCACCGACCTGTGTTATCAGCAGTAACAGAAAGTAAAGGAGGACCAACAAAGTACTAAAGTAGTAGGGAAAGAAAGTTTCACTTCTTTATCATGCAAATGGCATGTTTTGGTTGTACACTTTTGATGCTTAAAAATGGTATATCAATACACATTGGCATTTTTTCAATACCTTGCATAAATTTTCATTTGATTTTTTCACCAGGTATTACTATAGTAGAACTCCAATTATCCGTATCAATTGGGACCGGACCCCATTCGGATAATTGGATTTTTTCCGAAAAAGGGTCTAAATGGGAGAAAAAACTTATTTTTAAATAAAAAGAGCTTTTAATTAATTAAATGAAAAGACAACACTCTTACATATTAAGCATACTTGAAAGGGCTGTACATTAGTACAGTATGTATGTGTACCATACTGTAAATGAAAGTCATTGCTTGCTGAACATCTCGGTCAAAGTAAGCTGTTTGACTGTCAGGATCCGTTTTCAGGCAGCCATGTCACGCATTGTTTTGAAAATCGCAGTACGTTTCCTCATAATTTTTTTTTCTGAAATTCTGAAAGCGATTCGGATAATAGGAGTTCGGAAAATTGGAGTTCTACTGTAATAACATGTTATGGTTGAAATTAAAAAAAATATTTTTTTTATTTATGTGAACTACATTTTTATTTACAAACAAAAATGTGTGACAATCATGCATGGTCGTTCACTTCTGACTCAAACTGTAGATTTCAACACCAGAAGTTCATTAGAAGTTCTTTAAGGACTTCATGTATGTTAACAACAATGCTAAGTCAACTGGCAAACTTAACATATACATTAACTTAAATCTTGAAATTTGGGGTACATATTATGCATGGGTGCATATTATACTTGAGATAATACGGTATATCAAATTAGCAATTTAAATACTTCTAATGTATAAAAATTTAATGCGAGGGTTGTTGTTGCTTATTAGCACAAAGTTATCAAATCTTGGGGGCAATGTGGAGAGTGCGATTCGTAACTCTACTATTAACGTGTTTTGATATTTGGTTTTCATTGCAGCCAGTGCTGAAAAGCACGTTGCACATAAATAAGACGTTACAAACGGTAGAAGGGCTTGCATTGCTTTGCTGTAGGCATACAATGATTTATATTCTCCACTGGCGCCTCCCATGGCAAGTCTGCACCTCCCCAGTTGGTGGAAACCACTGTATTTTTATTCGCATGCCCACTGGGCACCACTTACAAACCAAAATAACAGAACGTAAACTCAACGTATGCTACAATATGCATATGACAATTCAACTGTGCAAGTGCAAAAACTGTGCACAGTTACGTTAAGTTGCGTTTCAATAGGGAGTTTTCTTGCAGCGTCAACTGACGCATGCAAAGATGTATGCAGACCATGTGACTGACAGATGCATCAGTAAGGAAAAACTAGTGAGCTCTGTGTTCCCATTACGGGAATACAAACTACAATATTGAATAGGGGAAAATTGCAATACGTTAGAGAACCTAAAAAGTTACAGATTTGCATTACGCATAGTGGGGCCTATCTAGCGACCTCCTCCACTGTCACCCATTCTTTTCTGTTTATTGTTTTACTCAGCGTCACCAGAGCATACACCTGAAAAGCGTATGTAAAACGTACACTCAGCTTGACCAACGCAGGGAACTGTGAGTTGTGTTGGACACACCAGTTCTAGTCTGATCACTGAAGTTAAGCAACGGAAGCCCAGTTAGTACTGACATGGGTGGTCGCTCGGGAAAGCTGGGTACTGCTAATACCCAATAATCGTCGCATCACTGTAGTGTCTGTGCAGTCTATTCATTAGAACTATGCAATGGACGGGTGTCTAATCACCATGTAGTTGACAGGATCTTAAATACCAACAAACGAAAAAATTGACCAATGCTGCGTTTGCACAGTTGAATATTCATCTGCATAGCGTAGCATATGCTTGCAAAAAACGTTGCAATAGGGAGATTTAGCAATGAGTTTTTTTAACCATACGTCACGGTTAGCAGACGAAAATGGAAATACACAGGCACAAACACCAGCTTGAGATATGGAGCACGTACGATTAGACGTATGATTTGCCTGACCTATGGAGGACCATACGATTCAACGTAGCATTTGAAACAATGCTTTTCACGCTTCCTTTCGCAAATCAATAGGTGGCGCTCACAGCTCAATCATAAGTGGGCGTGACATCGTTGTGCAAAAACTCATTTTTAAACATTTATCGTACATTGATCACGTGGTGTTCTGGTGCTGATGCGTGCATACGTTTTACCTAGTACAAAATCTCCCTAATAAAACTCCCTACTGACGCACCTGTCAGTCACGTGGTCTGCATACGTCCATTGATGCTCCAAGAAACCTCACTAATGTGGCAGTCCACACGTAAGGAATACTTCAGATGGTGACGTCAGGCCAACCAGAGTACCGTTCTAGTATGCCGGGCCTCCAGCACTGCCATATACAAGGCCCTGTTAAAATGGGAACAGGTCATCATGCACTTGCTATGGGAACAGCTGAATGAACAGAGTAAGGCAGGAGTTTCCAGGAGACTAGCGAATTACAATATATGGGAAAGCATTTGTTGACAATTTCAGACGTCGATCTGATGGCTTTAAACTTGTATTGACGTGGCGTCCTGAGGCCCGTGGAGGTTTCGAACAGGAGGAAGATGTCATGATAGGGATGATGGGCAAGTCTCATGTCAGAGCATAGTTCAAGCCTTTAAAAAAATCTAAGATTAGCCCCTTTTCTGATAAGACTGCTCTGACTGGGGGCACCCCAGTTAGGCGTCTGGAATCTGCAAGAATATTGGACGGGTTGTCTGTTATGGGGATGCCGGCCTACTCCACAGAAGACACTTTATGCATTATCTGCCGCGGAAGTCGAGGTCGGCACCCCCATGATATTACCGATGTATGATAGCGACCGCCCAGGGCCCTCACGCTCACCCCTGACGGCCTCCAGCACTGGGGTTTTCATCCTCTGCACCGTAACTTGCCTTTTTTTTGTATTGACATTTTTTCGCATTATTTCGCTCTTCCCTTCCACCCACGGAAGGCTTGGTCGCTTAGGCAGCTGCCCCCCTCCATGTGGCGAGGACTCTCTTAATCCGCCATATTGAGGACGCGCCACGTAGCAGTTCACGTCTGCCCGTGGTTCATCTTTGTAAATACCCATGTGTAAGACGAAACATTTCCTACCTTTTGAGGGCACGGCACAACACTTCACTTCGAAAAACTTCCTAAAACATTATCTGCACACAAACATCCGCGAATGATGTTTTTGAACTGGCGACCATAAAATTTGATGACAGTTGAAGAGTGGCTCGAGATCGGCTGCTAAGAATGTGAAATATGCAAGGATCACCTGCAGTACATGCCAAAGATTCTTGGGCCTGGAAGTCGCTAACACGTGTAGACGGCTAAGCCACCGGAAGATAACTCAGTCGCAGACCGGAAATTGCACAACGTTGGACAAGTCCGCTATCCTTTATTTGGGTGGTTATTATCTTGCTGCAGCTTTTGAAGGTCATTAAGAGACAGCAAAAGCCAAACTCTTAAACCGGAAATTCCTGTCGACGCACACAAATATATGTAATACTGACGTTTACATCCGTTTCATTGGCGTCTGCAGACTACGGAGGAGCCCGGGATCGACGCAAAATAAAAAAACATGCTGTATAATACAAAACTAAGGAGAAAAGAATTTATGCCCTTGAATGCATAAAAAAGAATGATTCCTGGAACATGGTGTCCAAGCGTTCCTCTGGAACGGAGTTTCAAAACGTTGCCTTTCTCTGGAATTTCTCCCGTATTTTTTTTTTGTTTCGTTACTGTTTTAGAGCCTTTCAACTACATTATCATGAAAGCCCGTCCACTTCATGGGCCTTGTGTAGAGACTGCATAGACTGCATGAGACGGTTATTGGGCATTAGCGGTACCAAGTTTTCCCAAGCAGCCACCCATGTTGGTACGAGCTGGGGTGTCGTTGCTTAACTTCAGTGGTCAGACGAGAACTGGGGTGTCCTGTCCAACGCAATAAAACGCTCCGGTGTAGAAGGGTTGCCCTTCCCTGGAACATTGTCAAAGCGTTACCTTTCTCCGGATTTGTTTGGATTTCTGGTGTTTTAGGGCCCTTCAACAATAAGGTCATTAGTGCCCTGCCCACTGTGTAGTTCTAATACAGACTGCACAGACACTACACTAATGCGACGTTTTTTGGGTAGTAGCAGTGTCCAGTTTTCGTTGAGCAGTGAGGAAAAGCCACGTAAATAGAATGCAAGTAGCCGAGATGCGAATGCTGCGGTACATGAGTGGCGTGTCGAGAGCTGATAGAATTAGGAATCAGTGGCGTAGGTGGGGGTGCAGGAGGAGCGGCCGCTCCCCCTGAGCAAATTTTCAGAAAATGGTGCCTACGTATTTAAGATTGAAAAATGGCGCCTTCCTAATGTGCTTGCTGCTCTTCCTGACGCTAAAACCTGGCTACGTCACTGTTAGGAATGCGTATATTAGAGGTAGCCTGGGGGTGGTGGACATCGCCGCAAAATGAGGGAGAACAGGCTGAGGTGGTATGGACACGTCATGAGGTGAGGAGAAGAGGAGCTCGTTAGGTGCATTCCAGGAATGCAAGTGGTCGGTTGTACCCGGGGTAGAGAGAGACCGACGCTGACGTGGGATCAGGTTGACCATAAGGACATGGAAGTGTGTGGGATGGACAGGGACGTGGTGGGAGATAGACGGGAAGTGACGGCTAGAACCCGCAGACCCGACCCCGCCACAGGCGGGATAAGGGTGTGGTGATGATAATGAGCAATACCCAGTTTTCCCAAGCGTCCACCCATGTCAGTACTAACTGGGGTTGCGTTGCTTAACTTTGGCGATCAGACAAAAACTGGTGTGTCCAATACAATAAGCCGCTGCCTTCCTCAGGAACATGATGTAAAAGCTTTGCCCTGCCCTGAAAAGTTGTCTGTAGACGCCCAAGGATAAGCAGGATACATATCTTCCAAGTTCGACCCTTACCTCAGGAATGATGACTTAAATTCGGCCTTTCTACAATTACTAACCTTTTCATGCCGCCTATGGCAGGGACAGCGACCAATTGTTGTCCCATTGGGAGACATCAGCAGTCTGTAGCACAGTATTTTTATGCAGTCGGCTGTAGACCTAATGCTGCAACTACTGTACTATGCTTATTTATCGTAGGCCTTCATCTTCGTTGGTGCACGTTTTTTCTCCACCGACACCAGGAGGCGACCTCCTACACCTTGAAATGTTGTACCGACTGAAATGGTTTTGTTCTTTTCGCTGGAAAATCAACGCACTACTATATAATAACGATAGAAATTTTATCAGACCACAAAAGTGCTAGACACGTATTTCCTGCTGCCGGGCAGACATTTTGTTTGCAAATGACGGCGTCGTTGACGGCAAACTTTTCTACAATCAAACTCATATTTTGCATTACGATCCATCACGGCTTCATACCAGTTCCAGGACCCCGTTTTTGGGAAAAGCAAACGGTGCACAACTGAAATGACACACGCAAAAATAAATTATTAGGCAAGAGAGGTTTTTATATCATTTTTCATAACCCCTAACCCTTTTTCCGCCTATATCTCGTAACATTTGTCCTATCAGGGCCCGCTCTAGGTACCGCCAAACCCGGATATCTATAGGGGACAACAAACCTAAAGGGCAGATTGTTACCATAAAAAAGGGTAGTTGATGAAGTAGCACACCCACTGGATCCCCCCGCAACCCTTCCCTGTTCTTCCAACTGCCTCGGTAGATAAGGAAGGGCTACATTTTTACTCCAGTCACCGAGTATATGTTTAAGGGGTGGGAATTTGTCTTTATGTTGGAGGCGGTATAAAAGTTAGAGCGGAGCCTGGTTCTATCTGAACTGGGAACACAGTAATGATCTACTGAACGGCATCTTTACGCAGCCGACTGCAGGACCTTGCTTATTTAACGTTGCCTAATTTTCTTCTTTGCGGCAATTTTGTTACCGAACGCCAGGGAGGGGGGAGCTCCTACGCCTAAGGATTTTGCGGATCAACACGTTCCATAAAGAAAGGGTTCTTTAACGTGCAGACGATATAGTACAAATCACATGTGTGGGGTAATCCCGGCGGACCTCATATGAAATGGGAGGCCCCGGGTAAGTACGAATTGGGAAATCCTGGCAAATAGGGGCCTACAATTTGGGACGCCCACTGGCCCAAAGTCCTGGTTAAGGCACAGCATAGTGTATGAAGAGATGAAGTTCTGGCAGTACCATATTAAAATTATATTCTATGGAAGTTAAAATTGAGGGTATTCTGACGGAGGCCCCGGGACGGCTACACTACTGCCCGCCCCCAGGGCCGGCTCTGTCTCTCTCCCTGCCTCCTACCCTGCTCCTCTCTGACTCCATCTTCTTCTCTGTAGCTTTCTCTGCTTTTTTTCTCCCTCCGCTTCTCTCCCACTGGGTATCTCTCCCTCTGCTTCTCTGGTTGGGTCCTAATGACCATTGCAGTTGAAGGATCCTAAAGCACAAACAAACAATTTCTCTGTTTCTTTCCCACTCTCTCCCTCTACCTCTGCTGTCTCTTCCACCAGCTCTCCTTGTCTCTTCCTCTTTTTCTCTGTCGGTTTCTCTCCCTCTGCTTCTCTCTCGCCCAAAAGAACACATTATAAAGCCTGAAATGGATCACGCAAATACAGAGGCGGGGCGGGGATCATGCAAGGATGGACCATGGGATGCTGATGCCCAGTGGCGTCGCTAGGGCTGGCGTCATCCAGTGGAGTGACGCCATGTTGTCACCCCCCCTCTTCCGAAAAAAAGCCGCTTCTTCTGCTTTGGTATCACCGCATTTGTCATGGTGCGAGTGGTGTCCCCCCCCCGGTGCGGCCCGCACCCCCCTAGTGACGCCACTGCTGATGCCTTTAACGATGAACTATTTTCTTCATTGCAACAAAAAGTTTTTCTTCGCCGTCGCCAGGGGCGGGAGAAGCATTAGAAAGGGTTCTTTTACGGCTAGATAACATCGCGCACAAAATGGAAGGATGCACCATCTGTCTAGGCAAGGATGGATTTCATTGGTGTTTTACGGTCCTTCAAGCACAAGGTCATTAGAGCCCCGTCCACTGCGTAGTTCTAATGCAGAGATTCCACAGACACTGCACTAATGCGACGACTTTTGGGGGATTAGCAGTACCCAGTTTTCCCAAGCATCCACCCATATTAGTACTAGTTGGGGTTGCGTTGCTTCACTTCAGTGATCAGATGAGAACTGGTACGTCGAACGCAATACAACCGCTCCAGGCCAGGATGGATCCGGTAACCGTGGACTCCTGAATTCAACCACTGAGCCACCAAAAGACATACTGAAAAACGCTGACTTTGGGCAAATTCATTCATTTTCTCAAATGAGTTGGTTTTCTACAGTCTGTTACTTTGTTACTCCAATCGGTAGGGCAGTTGGGCAAGCAGCCGTAACGGGCCCGGACCCAATTCTAAAAATGATAATTAGCCAATTACTTACCGTCACTGGCGTTGGTAAGCAATCTTCATGAAAGGCATGCCGGCAGCAAAACACTATAACTCCTCCAACTTGATTTATATCTGCAAAGAAACCATTATGATTCGTTGAGTTCCAAAACAAAGGGCCACAATGAAATGACCATAAAGCAAACAAGCGCCTCCTGTCTCCCATTCTGAACTCCAGGTGTCCTACATGGCTACGTTTCCAAGGGACTAAAACACTAAAGAGCCCATTAAATAAATTAAAACTAGCAAGTAGAGGAACAGAAAGATAAATTCGATCAGTCTCCATTTTTTGACAAAATACCAAATTCAAGCCAAGTTGCGTTGGACACACCAGTTCCCGTGAGATCACTGAAGTTAAGCAGCGCAAGCCCACGTCAATACCAACAAGGGTGTTTCGTAAAGAACGTTGGGTGTTACAAATTAACCCTATCCCCTATCCTTTGTCCTTTCACCTTCCTCCTCATCTCCCGCGGGCAGCCTCCAAAGGGTTCATCCTGTTATGGCTGCCTGGCTTACTCTCCAACCCACAAAACTAATCTAGTGGAATGGGGTGATACAAAATAATTTTCTATCACCCCATTCAATTTTAATTTCGCTTCGTTGGTGTTTTAGGGCCCTACAACTACATGGTCATTAGAGCCCCGTCCACTGCATAGTTCTAGTGCAGAAACTGCCCAGACACAACACTAATGTGACGATTATTGGGTATCTGCAGTACCCAGTTTTCCCAAGCGGCCACCCATGTTAGTACTAGCTGGGCTTGCGTTTGCTTAACTTGTGTGTCCAACGCAATAAGCCACTCCATACTAGAGCCCCGTCCACTGTGTAGTATTAATGCAGTGTTTGCACACATACTACGCCGTTACGACCATTTTTTGGCATTAGCAGTGCCCAGAGTTCCCGAGCAGTCACTCATATCAGTACTAGCTGGGGTAGCGTTGCTTAACTTCAGTGATGAAAACACAACTAACCTCCAACTAGAATTCTGCACTGGCAAGCAGGGCATACAGTATAGCCTGGAAAAATGATAACAAACATTAATCACTCCAACATCACCATTTTGTTATATTCAGTGACGTCGTTAGGGTTGGTGTCACCCCCTCTCCCGAAAAAGCCGCTTCTTCTGCTTTGGTGTCCCCCCATTTCCCATGGTGCGAGTGGTGTCACCCAGTGCGATCCGCACCCCCCCTAGTGACGCCACTGGTTATATTGCCTAATTTCAAAAACCATTACTATGTACTGGTATTCCTCTTTGTTGTTGAGCATTAAGCTTATCAAGAAGGCCAAAGCAGTCAGAAACCAGGATCTTCTTACAGCCTTCACGCAGTGAAATCTAAAAGAAAACAGAAAATGACTCCTAAGGGTTCGGCCTGTTATGCCTGTTTGGCTTACTCCCCAACCCGTTAGTGTAACATAACATAGCATAACACCTGGTCAGTGATAAAGAAAATACAGCACCAGATTCCAGTGATTTCTCACGGAGTTGCCACTGAACTAGTGAGAACTTTTCAGCTCGTCTAATGACCAGTGGCGGATCCAGCATGGGGCCATGGCCCCCTAAAAGGTTCAATATTTTGTTTTGTTGGTGGTTGAGGGCCCTTCAACTACAACGGTCATTAATGCAGAGACAGCACAGACACTACGCTATTGCGACGATTTTTGGGTATTAGCGGTACCCAGTTTTACCAACCGGCCACCACTGTCAGTAATAGCTGGGATTTGTTGCTTAACTTCAGTGATCAGAAAAGTACTGGTGTGTCTAACGCAATACAGCCGCTCCCCAAAAGGTTCAAGGAATAATGAATATGAGGCGCACCCGCACATCCTTTTCCCGCCGATGGCAGGATCGGGTACCTATCTTTCTCCTGCAGAATGGATACATGGGCGATCTACTGGACGGCATTCTTACACAGCCGGATGTTTTTTTGTGATCCGTTGGTGTTTTAGAACCCTTCAACTACAAGGTCATTTGGAACCTCGTACACTGCGTAGTTGTAATGCAGACACTACCATAATGCGACGATTTTTGGGTATTAGCGGTACCCAGTTTTCACAAGCGGCCACCCATGCGTTGCTTAACTTCAGTGATGTAGACGAGAACTGGTGTCCAACCAGGGCCGGCGTTATGGGTGTGCGAACAGTGCGACGGCACAGGGCCCCGCACATTCGGATTAATGAACCTATTGATAGAAGGGAACCGCTTCATGTTTTCACGGGGCCCAGCATAATTAGTTTGCACAGGGCCCCGCAAAATATAGTATCCAACACAATACGCCGCTGCTCCCCGGCCGGCTGCTGACCACAGCTGCAACCCCTTTGCTCATTTATCGTAGGTCCACTGTTCGTTGGGGTACTCCACCGATAACTGGGGGCGAGCTGCTACACCTGGGAATTTTGCCTCATCTACCCGTAGTATAGTGAAGACGCGGCCTCGGTGGCGCAGTGCGTAGCACGCTCGGTAACTGCGTCAATAGTTGTAGATCGATACTGGACAAAGGTGGGTTGGCTATTTTCGAGTAGAGATGGGGCCCCTAGTGCGCCATCTTTCGGATGAGAAGTAAAAACGGAGGTGCCGTGTGGTGCACGATATTTGCACGTAATATAGCCCTCTGTACTAAGCAACAAGTTGATGAGGCAAAATTTCTAGGTGTAAGAGAGCTCGCCCCCCCCCCTGGCGTCGGTGGAATTCCCCAACGAACAGTAGACCGACGATAAATAAGCATAGGGGTTGCAGCTTTGGTCGGCAACCAGCTGTGAAAAAACATTGTCCAATGTATCACCCTTATGTCCATTCACAGGGACAAGAGTAGAGAGGGTGCTTTTTTTGTGCCAATGACATCCTGCACCATATGGGACCTCGGTTTTATTTCTCATTGGAAGGAAGCTTTGGACTCTGCAAGGTTTCCCATTGAAATCTTTCACCCGTTATAATGGACTTTGGATATAACGAACCGTTTTTAGTACATTTTCCTGGTTCGTTACAACCAGACTTCACTGTTTATATTTTACCTTACCATTGGCAGAACCCTTGGGCGGACCTCACGGAACCCTGGTTGAAAAACAGTGACTTAACTAATGGTTTAACCTACCCCCTTGGTACGCGCGAAATTTCCACACAAATCTGGAGGCGAAGCTGAGTCCCGTGGCTCCCTGACACCACTATTAACACAATACTGAGACGAAAGGATGTCTGAGGTATTGTCGCCCAATATGTAGAGACATACTGGATGAAGAGAAGCGTGAGCCAGACCGAGAAGCGTTTCAGGCTCAGCTGATTAACGCCCTAGAGGAGCATAACAAAAGGCCTAGCCTGAAGTAATGTGCTGCAAGGTTCTGAGCTAGAGCCCAAGAGATGTTTAGTGTTTTAATGCAGTGTTTCTCAATCTTTTGTGATCGCGACCCACTTGAAAAATGCATATAAGACGCAGTGGTCCACTAGTCCCAAATCTAAACCAGTTCTTACATGAGCAACATAACTTTTGGCCCACCAGGAAATCCTAGCGGCCCAGTGGCGGGCCACAGATGGCACTTTGAGAAACGCTGCTTTAGTCGCTAGTCCGGCGTGGCAAGGGGTCTGACACTCAGTGTGCAAATGCATTTCACCTACCCTGGAGAGCGGCTGAATTGCGTTGGACACACCAGTTCTCGTCAGATCAGTTAAGTTATGCAATGCAACCCCAGCTAGTGATAATATGGGTGGCCGTTTGGGAAAACTGGGTGCCGCTAATCAGTGCCGTAACGGGGGTATGAAGCGCCTGTGGCAAGTGCAACTTTCGCTTGCCCGAAACCCAATAATGACAAAAATCTTAAACATTTTGCGCCCCAAACCCAGTTGCGCCCGTGGCGGCTGCCTCCTTCGCCACGCCCTCGTTACGGCCCTGCCGCTAATACCCAAAAATCGTCGCATTGGTATATTGTCTGTGCAGTCTCTGTATTAGAACTATGCAGTTGAAGTTGAAGGGCCTTAAAACACCAAAGAAACAAAGGGCAAATGCATTTCACCTACCCGAAAAACTTGCCCCTTCCCGGAAATGACCTTGAATTCATCGAAGGCCACTCAATAACGACCGTTCGAATCACAAATGAGATACGTACCTGCAAAGAATAATCTTGCAATATTTTGACTAGGGAATCCCGGAGTCCAGAAATTTCCATTCCCTTTTTTATCCGCTTAATAATGATAATAGGGTCCACATGCGTTCCAATGTTATTCAATAGTGCGTGAATAAATGCTAGAACATGAAATAATAACCATCAAAAACCATTAATTTTCCTTTTGCAGGATCAAGTACCATAGAGCAGTCCTACATGGTTTGTCCAAGGAATGCTTTATCAGATCTTCCCACAAATCACTGTCATCATGCTCCTTACAGAATTCAATAGCCTGAGATACATCCTGCAGTTCTTCCACAATAAGTCGCAACGCTTGCTTCAGGTTACCCATACGACCTTGAAAACAAAAACCACAATTTCCATATACAATGTGATCACAAAGGTCCGGAATGGTCACATATTTTGGAAAATAAGCGTTTAAGCAACCCCACCCCCTTAGTGGGGCAGACGTAGTCGACGAGTAACGCGTCAGTGGTTCCAGGTTTTACAATGGAACGAAGTGAGTTGGCTTTCTTTCGGCGAGAGGGCGAGAAACAGAAAGGCCTCAAGTGCGCCGAAGTAAAGCCGTAGCCCCGCGTGGAGTGTACCATATCACTTGAACGTAACAAACCCTCTGTACTACGCAACGCGTAGATCGGCGAAATTCCCAGGTGTAGGAGCTCGGTGGAGTACCCCTACAAACAGTAGGTTGTTAGTTAGTTTGTTACAACAACGGGTAGCGCATTGGCCAAGCAGCCATAGTGGGCCGGACCCTGTGGAGGCTAGGATTTGGGGAATTAGGAATGGGGAATTAGCAGTGCCCAGTGTTCCCAACCACCCATGTCGGTACTAACTTGGGTTGAATTGCTTATCTGCAGTGATCTGACGAGAACTGGTGTGTCCAACGGAATTCAGTAGGTAGACGATAAATAAGCATAGGGCTTGCAGCTTAGGTCGGCATCAGGAACATAAATGGGTGCCCGACCCTGCCATAGGCGGTCAAAGGGTTAGGGTTGGAGTACCCACTTGTCCTTCTGAGTGGACACACGGGTATTGGACGTATTTGTCCGCAACCGGCTGTAGGCGACAGCTGCAACTCATATGCCTATTTATCGTCGGTCTATTGTTACTTGGGGGCACTCCAACGACGCAAGGCGGGGGCGAACTCCTACACCCGGAAATGTTTTCTCATCTACGCTTTGCATAGTAGAAAGGGTTCTTTTACGTGCAAATGGCATCGTACACCATACGGAACCTCGGTTTTACTTCTCATCCGAAGGAAGGCGCACTCGGAACTTTTCTCTCGCCCTAATGAAGCCAATCCACCTCACAGGCGGATCCAGGGGGAGCAATGCAGCATTTCCTCCCCCTTAGTGTCTCAAAGGGCATATTGGCGCATATTTCGCATGATTCAACTTTACAACTGATAAGGCATTTCTGCATTGCTGCCAGTCCAACCTGCAGTTGAGAAACCCACTGCAGATCGGACATTGTCTAAGGGGCAGCTAGATTTATACTAAGCAATTCTGAATATTTAAAAATATTTGGGGCGTACTTTTTTTGAAGTGCTTCCCCCCCCGATCCATCCCTGAATCCGCTCTTGACCCCCCTTGATCCAGTAGTAAACTTGGAACCACGGGACTTTTCTCTCGCCCGAAAGAAGCCATTGGCGCAGCAATTCGAGTACGCGCCAGTTCTCGTCTGATCCCTGAAGTTAAGCAACACAACCACAGCTAGTAGTGACATGGGTGGCCGCTTGGGAAAACTCGGTACCGCTATACCGAAAAATCGTTGCATTGGAGTAGTGTTATTTCAGTCTCTGCATTAGAACTACACAGAGGACGGGCTCTAAAACACCAACGAACAACAACCGAGGCGGGGGTGAAATCTTTCCATTTAAACGCAGTTTCCAAAATAATTGGCCATCCTGGAACTTAGTGATCACGGTGTATAGAGGTCTACTTATTAAAAATTTGTCAAAAAGAGCAAATTGTTGCTTACCTAAAAGGAACACCATTTCAGACGTTAAGCTAAACATCTGACAAACATCAAGTGCTTCTTGTAGGGGGTAGTAGTTGCTGTTTCTCAGGAATGACAGCAATTTATTGGGTTGAAATTCAGCATACAGCTTCACTTGCAAACCATGATACTCTTCACCAAGGCTACAATCTTTTACAAACAGCCTGTCTAAATACTAAGGGGAAAAAATATTAAAAAAGTTCAGAACTGCATCGTTAAAAATATTCCTCTGGGCTAACAAAGTCAACAGGATATCCTCAAAAAGTGTGATTGCATTGTCAATCTTGTGGATATATTTCGATAAAATTTCTTACAGTACAACTCCAATTTTCCGAACTCCGACTATCAGTTTCGCTGATTACACAGTCACACGATGAAAAAACTTTTTTGATAATTTTTGCTCTACTGTATGTATTTGTACTGCTGATTTTCACCAGGACATTCCATTTTCTTTCAAAACACATTTTTTTTTCTTATAATTTACACAACCCATACATTAGGTGTAGTCCATATCAAATTAGGTCTCATGAAACAATTTGTTAAACACATTTAAGAAGTGAACCATGTTTTAAGTACCTGTGCAGCAAATTCTCTCATTTATCAGTAGCAAAGTTAAAAGGCATCTTTGTTGGTCCTGACATACAAAAACTTATGCAGGATCCTAACTTTGAAACACTGATGATCACAAAAGAGAAAAATGCATGGAATACTTTTAAAGAAGTTGTTTTGAAGTTCCTTGGGAATGAGAAACATCCCAATTATGAAAAATGTAGTTGAAAATATGCTGCAGAAATTTCAACACCTAGGATGTAATATGAGTTTGAAGATTCATTTTTTGCATTCACACCTCAATTTTTTTCCTGCAAATCTTGGAGCAGTTAGTGAAGAACAAGGTGAGCACTTCCACCAAGATATAAAAGAGATGGGAAAACGATACCAAGGTCACTGGGATGCAAATATGATGGGAGATTACTGCTGGACCGTCCATTGATGTACTCCAGAAACATCACTTAAGAGACAGAGCTACACCCATTCTTTTACCAGCAAAAGGTTAAGAAAAATGAAGCCTTTGGATTCATAATGATTGTATCTACCAAGTCTTAAATCATCTCATTTAATACATGTTTTTAAAAACCTTTTTTACTATTTTAATTCACTTTACTGCACTATGTTTTAGCATTATAATTGATTAAAATTCATGCAAATTGCAAAAAAAAAAATGGTACGTGATAGCCAAAAAATGATTACACATTTAGATTCAGCACCCCCTAAATGAAAATAATCACTTAAGAATATTAAAAAAGTTTTCCAAAAAATTGTTTTTGTTGGCCTGTGTTATTCGAATCGCTTTAAGAATTTCAAAAAAAAATATTAAGAGGGAACGTACTGCGATTTGCAAAATAATGCGCGACTTGGCTGCCCGAAAACGGATACTGACAGTCAAACAGCTTACTTTGAACAAGATGTTCAGCAAGCAATGACTTTCATTTACAGTATGGTACATATACATGCTGTACATTAGTACAGTATGCTTAATACGTAAAAGTTCATGCTCTTTTTACTTAAAAATAGTTATTTTTTCTCTCATTTTCAACATACAAACAGTAATAAATTAAATAAGACCCTTTTTTCGGAGAAAATTCAATTATCCGAATTTTTGATTGGGGGTCCGGTCCCAATTGATTCGGATAATTGGAGTTCTACTGTACTAATAAAAAAGTCTAGCACAGCCAAGGATGTCGCTGTTACTCCATTTTGAAGAGGGAGGAAGAATGACACCAAAGACAATCTTTATAATCAAATGCCCGGGGGGGGGCATTGCAGCAATTGCTCCCCCATCAGTGCCTCAATGGAGAGCATATTTTAACTGATGCACGATTCAACTTTGCAACTGATGAGGCATTTTTGCATTGCTATTCTCATTTCTATACTGCCAGGTCCAAACCGTAGTTGGCTAAAGTGTGTAAGATAGGAACTGCTAGCTAGATTGTTAGCTATATTTATACTGATGGATTCCGAATATTTCAAATGTTGTGGGCGTAATTTTTGGAAGTGCTTCCCCCTGATCTGCCTCTGGATTCGCCCATGCCGTTTACACATTACATCAAATACCAAAAGCTCGCGAATAGCTCATGTATACCAAAAGCTCGTGAATAGCTAACTGATGATTGATTTGCTGGTGTTTTAAGGCCTTCAACTAGGAAGGCCACTTAGGGCCTTTCCCTGAAAAATCCCACCACCGTGCTAGTGAGAATTTTTATGCTAGACCAATATGCCTAAATCTCACCAGCGCCTAGTTGCACAGGGTGGGAAGAGCGGACTCGCCAGAATGCCAGTTCTGCTCAGGGCGGATGACGACGGCCTTCAAACATTCATTAGGAGTAGAATATCTGCCACATATCAAGAAACCCCCGAAGGGGAGGTGGGCCGCTTAGCCCCCGAGGCTTCTGTGGAGATGAGAGGATGGTAGGAGTAGGCGATGCAGGAGAAGGGAAATTAGCAGCACGCAATGTTAAACTGACCACCTATGCCAATACTATCTTCGGCTGCGTTGCTTAACTTCAGCGATATGACGAGAACTGGTGTGTCCAACGCAACTCAGCTGCTCAATAGACCGATAGGTGGGAATGGCTGTATTGCGTTGGACACACCAGTTCTCATCTGATCACTGAAGTTAAGCAACACAACCCCAGCCTGCACTAGCATGAGTGACAGCCTGGAAACACTGGCTACTGCTAATATCTAAAAATCGTCCTAACAGCGTAATATCTGTGCAGACTCTGCTACAGACCTATGCAGTGGACGGGACTCTAATTATCAATGTAGTCGAAGGGCCCTAAAACACCAACAAAACAGAGAGCAGCAAATTGCGTTGGGCACACCAGTTCTCGTCTGATCAGTGAAGTTAATCAACGGAACCCCAGCTAGTACTGACATGGATAGCCGCTTAAGAAACTGGGTATCGCTAATACCCAAAAATCGTCGTATTAGTGTTGTGTCTGTGCAGTCTCTGCATTAGAACTACGCAGTGAACGGAGCTCTATGACTTTATAATTGACGGGCCCTAAACACCAACAAACCAAAGAAACAATACACCGGTAGGCATTACAGCCCCCCCCCCCCACAGAAAAATAAACGTGGTGAAAGGCAAAAGTACCAACCTGGCATAAGAAAGCAGGACTCTTTTTTAACTTATTGACTATGACTCCTGGAGGAACTTTGTCCAGATTTTCTAACGCCATTTTGATGGCTTTCTCTGAGTCAAGGTGCATTAAAGTCTCGATTTTGTCTTGGAATGTAGTGTAGAGATTATATTTTTGGATTAAATCGAACACATCTTTTCTTCCAAGTCTGAAAAAAAATTTAAAAGTAACATTCAAGAATTTTCCGAATTTCGCATGTAGTCACAGAAATTGCTCAAGGAACCATACTTCAGATAAATGGCAATGGATTTATCATATTGCCGTTCATAAATGTACAAGTCACCAAGGCAGCAAAGCAGTGTCTGATCCGTGGGGTCATAAATAAGGCGATCAATCACAGTATTTATCAGAGTTGGAACATCGTACAACGAACTTGGCCATTCTTTTAAAAGATCCCGAAATCCCTATTTTTAAGAACCATTTTAGATTTTAGCAAATTAAATCAAATGACGAGTGTTGTTAAGAACATTGTAGGGCAGGAGCCGGCAACCACCGACCCATACTAGAGCCACGAGCCAGCAATAACCCGCCCGCAGTCCTCTCAATAACATGTTACTTACCTGGTCCGTAATCCCACAAAATGTGGGAACTTGCCCAGTCCGTAATCCCCACAAAATGTGGGAACTTATCCGGCCCGCAATCCCTAAAATTAAGGGAACCTATCCGGCCCATAGTCCCCTAAAAGTGCGATACCTATCAAGTAAGCAGTTCTAAAAAACTGTGGCACCCTTCGGTCTACAGTCTCCAAATGTCGTACCTATTCAGCCCGCAGTCCCCTTAAAATGTTATACCTATTCGGCCAGCAATCTCCTAAAAATATGATACCCATTCGGTCAAAATCCCCTAAAAATGGGTACAAATTTGGCCTGCAGTTCAAAACTAAAATGGCACCTACGAATATGTCCCACAGTACACAACATAGATATGATCCTTCCCCACTGTGCCCACTGTAAACCTGCCCAACTCTAACCATCTCCCATTGATTCTATGGGTACCATCCGAATCTATCTCCCCACTGCTTTGGAACACTGATCCTAAGTACTTTACCTCTTGCACCTTTGTCACCAGCTCGCCCCCAGAGAGTACGTCACCATTATTTTCCTGTCCTTCCCAAATGAAAGCTAAATAATCTGTCTTCTTTATGTTTATCTTTAGTCCTCCACTTTCTATTGGTGCTTTAATATCGCTTAAGCCTCTCTCTCTGCCTGATCTCTGGAATCACCAAGTTCCCATACATCGTCTGCAAATAACTTGCACTGAGGTTCCGTCAGCAGTTCGTCCATAATCAGAATGAAGAGGTATGGGCTTAGTGCTGAACCTTGGTGCGCTACAACCTGCACTAGGAATCCCCAGTATTTCCCTAAGGAGTCCTTACCCTGGCTATCTAACCATCATACATATCCTGCACTATCATAATAAACCCTCCCTCTACCTCTTTTTGTGTAATACCTCCCAAACAACCTGTCATTGAAGCTCACATGGAGATTTTTCATTGCTGCCCTATGCTTTTCTATCATCTGCCTGAGAATGAAAATTGGTTCCACTGTGGATGTTTGTTGTTTGAGTTTAAGGTCCCGTCAACTACGAGGTCATTAGAGACCCGTCCACTGTATAGTTCTAATGCATGTACTGCACAGACACTACACAAATGCGACGATTATTGGGTATTAGCAGTACCCAGCTTTCCCGAGCGACCACCCATGTCAGTACTAACTGGGCTTGCGTTGCTTAACTTCAGCGATTAGAGGAGATCTGGTGTGTCCAACGCAACTCGCCGTTCCCTTCCACTGTGGACCTACTTGGCATTAAAAATTGATTTCCCCTGATACTAGTTCGTTCCAGAAGGCGAAATTCCATTACTCTCTCACAGATTCATAGAATGGCTCATAAGCTTGATACCTCTATAGTCACCAGTCTTGGACAACACCTATGGCCTTGAAACCTGACCAGAAACATGTATGTAGCAATAAAATGTGACCCCCTAGGAGATCCTTGTGGACCAGTGGTAGGCCACAGACCACTTTGTGAAACGCTGCCCTACGGGAACCGCATGGCGAAGTACAGCGATTTTCCAGGTCAGTGTGCACCAGGGTTCAACTCTAAGTTATTTCCTATTCACTTTAGTAATGACTGACATGCCCAGTGATGCAGGGGAAGGGGCATTCTGGTTCATTCTGTGTCCCGTCAATTGGGTGAACGACAGTTGGGGGAAGGACAATTCGGTGAAAATAATGATATTTCATTTGATTTTTTTCCCATGCTATAAAGCTGCATAGGGTGCAGCTAGCAATGCTTGCCAATGTATATTATGGACGCCATTGCTTGCCAGGGTCATAGAGTGTAGAAGGGTGAATGTGACAATTGGGTGAAAACCATGTTTTCCATTTCTTATGAAGGCGACAAGCAAAGGTCGTAAATGAATAGGTATGATTTCTGAAATTAGCGATGATTTTGTGGAAAAATAATGGTTGTTTGGGTCGTGGCCAAAGTGGCGTGTTGCCCGAGACTTGGGTTGCAACCGGGCCCCCACCCCTGAACGTGTCGAAGCCGTCCCGTCAGTGAAGGGTGGCTCAGAGATATCGTAGGGGATGCGCCCCTCAACCACCAGGATCCACTTTTCCCAGGGGTTCGGGTCTCAACGAATGTCAAACACGTGGGTGTTTTCTGACGGCCACCTCCCAGAGGAGCCCACATCGACCCGCACCAACTACGATGTTCAGGTTGGCCGTCCCTGGATCTGTCCCACTCCGTCGCCCTCATGGCATAAATTGGGGAAAGGTGCCGTGTGCCCACCCCACCCCGAACACACAAGGGGGTTAGGAACACCACATTATTAAACCGAAATATAAATTTTGGCATTTAAATTCCTCCTTTGTTGGCTATGGTGTCTGACCTATTGCTCAATAACAATAAATGCAACAGGAATTTTCCATGTCTTCCCTCTCAAGGAATACGCGGGTGATATATTATACAGTATTTTTTCCGCAGTCGGTTTTCACCCAATTGTCGCATTCACCCTTCTACATCCTATGACGCTCATAAAATACATTGGTACGCATTGCTAGCAGAACCATATGCAGCTTTATAGCAGAATAAAAACATTCAGTGAAAAACATGGTTTTCACCGAATTGCGGCATTCACCCAATTGTCGTATTCACCAGATTGTCATTCACCCAATTATCATTCCCCCAACTATCGTTCAACGAATAGTCGCAGACCCGGTTTATTCCACCAACAGAGAGAAGCTTAGTAACTCCCATGAAGTTATAGAGATTTCACTGATTGTCCTTGGGTCAAGTATTCCATGAATCTGATCAATATGTGTGCCCGAAGGCAGTTTTATAAATCCTGGGTAAAGGAGAAAAGTGAGTGTGTCGTCTGAACCTCTGGAACGCCATGTGGTAAGAGAGGGAGTGCAGAGGCAGGCCTGAGCAAACAGGATGTGTCAATTGTGGATGACGAGCAAGGACCTGGTTGAAAATAGCAGTTATCGGTGGCCCAAAACTTCCAGGTCAGATCCTGATATGTACGGAATAAGGGCATGGTGATGAGTTTGTTTAACAGAAGGATTGTGTCCCGACATCATCTGGCTTGACATCTGTAAGGACAAACAGGCTGCCGACGCCCTGTCCCAGAGATTTCTTCTTACCTGGTAGTCTGTTTGCAAGAATTCATTTAGAACCATTTCATAGATGGCAGGATCCAGCCAAGGCTCACCTCTTGGAAGATATGGGCTGACAGCACGCAGTTGATTGATTTTTGCAAATTTATACACTTCCTGTTCCCAAAGAGCTTTATCTTTTCCCAGCAGTTCAATGCAGAATCCACCAGCTGTATCATATTGTCCAGTTTCTAACAAGTGGTTCACATAGGCTCGGCCAACGTCCAGAAAGTTGTATTTTTTCAAATGTTTGCCCTCTTGTTGCTTAACCGTTTCAACTGCTTTCTGAAAATAGTAAGAATTACGTAACTCTTTGCGCCATGTGTCCCAGATGGGTATCTGACTCTGCTATAGGCGGGAAAAGGGTAGGTAGTTGCAGTTGCTTTTCCTAAGCTGCGGCGCAGCTAGGGCACAGATTACTACAAATGGATCTTAGACGTGCAAAGCAAAAACATTTACTGTTCTAACCTTTTCTTCCCGCCTATGGCAGAGTCGGGTATCGGACGACATGGACGATCTGTTACCGATCTAAGCTGTAACATCTATTCTTCATCATTGTTGGTCAACTGTTCGTTGAGGCACCCCACGGAAGCCTCCGGGCGAGCTCCTAACGTGGGAATTCTGCCTGATCTACTTGCCGTTTAGGACCCGCTTCGGAGGCGGAATAAGTAGCGTGCTTGAATTACTGCGCTAGTGGTTGTAGGTTCAATGCTTGATTGAGGTGAGTTGGCTTCTTTTGGGCGAGAGAGAGAGAGAGGGACGAGAGCGCCTTCCTTCGGATAAAGGCAAACCCGAGGTCCTATGTGGATGTACGATGGCATTTGGGAGTAAAAGAATCCTCTACTATGCAACGGGTAGATGAGGCAGCCGGTTGCGGAAAAACACCGTTAAATATATGACCCTTGTGTCCATTCAGAAGGACAAGATTGGTACCCGACCGGGCCATGTGGGAAAAGGGTTAGGAGATGCTCTGCTATTTGTTGTACAGTGGACATGTTCATAGGACCCATTTTCCTCCATTTCCAGTCGGAAACCAGTCCCTGAAGCTTATCGGTTTTGTTAAAATTCGCCCTGTATAAGCTAATTCCAAATGAATACACAGCAAGCAGCCCTGATAGGCCAAATTGACAGTGGAGAGAATGATGTTATTCCTAATTTCCAATCCACTGAAACCCCAAGGAACCTGAAGCATAGCATCTATTCTGCCATATGATGCATACCTGCTAAAATGGCACCTTCTTGCAGAAACTTCCTCACATTATCCACACTGAGAGAATTCCATTACCGAATGATCCATGGAAAGAAACACCAGTAATATGAGTCTGTTCGTGCCCTTGATCTTCTTCTACTTCAATGGATGATCATTTCTCTCCCTATATTCTGCAAGGGATAAGCTGCTAACTTGAGGGCCCTCGTACCCTATTTTCAACAGTCTGTGGAAAAGCTTAATGCTGTCAGATATCTGCCTCTTACATAGTAAGCTCCACCCTAACTTTGTGATCATGTCTGAGACACTCAATCTATGATAGAAGCGATGTAGCACAATTCTTGCTGCCCTCCCTAGGATCAATCAGAACTCCACTGATCAGACGAGAACTGATGTGTTCAAAGCATTACTGCTGCTCTACAAGGTCATTAGAGCCCCGTCCACAGCATAGTTCTTACGTGGAGACTGCACAGATACTCCACTAATGCGACGATCTTTAGGTATTAGCGTTACCCAGTTTTCCCAAGCGGCCACCCATTTTAGAACCAGCTGGGGTTCGTTGCATAACTTCAGTGATCAAACGAGAACTGATGTGTTGAACGCTCTTAGCCGCTCCCGATCCTGCCATAGGTGGGCAACTGGTCAGTAAATTCTTTGTGCTTTTTTGTCGTATACGTGATGTATAATGAGAGGGGCAGCAACAGCCATCGGCGCAGCACCACTCAGCAAAAGCTTTAACCATGCCACTCCCTATAGGGGAGCATAACCAGTATGGTGTTCTAATAAACCTCAAAAGAGGGCACATACCTCAAATTTCTTATGCTCCAACAACCACTTGATATGATCGTCAGCATCAGTCGGTTCAGCATAAACAACGTCACGTGGACTGACTATCACAAAAATGCCTTCGTCTGCCAAACAGTCCAAATGATAATCGTTACAGCGATTTACTTCAAAGTCTTTCATTGAAAGGACATCGGTGGATACTTCATCGAAATCTTCTACAAGTGGATCAATAATCCGTAACTGCGGCCTCTTGGCTTCTCCTCGACTTGGTAACTAGTTGAATAAGAAAGAAGCACATCAATAGACTGGGCTCTTCAGGCTGAAAGAGACAGATGGAAACGCGACTCTTTCCCAAAGAGGTAACGAATAATGAGAATTATAACAAATTAAAAAATAGAATCGTGGTGTAAGGTTCCAAGTATTCTAGTAGCTCCAGGTATAGGGAGAGAGAGTGATGGAGGGAGAGAGGAAGGGATAGAGGGAGGGAGACAGAGGGGAGAGAGGGAGGAAGAGAGAGGGAGGAAGGGAGAGAGAGAGAGGGAGAGAGAGAGGGAGGAAGAGGGAGAGAGAGAGGGAGGAAGGGAGAGAGAGAGGGAGGAAGGGAGAGAGAGAGAGGGAGGGAG